>JAQQSW010010859.1:0-12893 GCA_028646575.1 Pseudocheirus occidentalis
AAAGGGACAGGTACATGGTAGAGAACAAAACAAGGCGGGGTGCAGGATAGGAAGGAGGGACATACAATTAGCCCCTCACAATTTGCCCACCATGGAGATGTCCTGTGTAATTTACACAGGTACAGCCTGTACTGAATTGCTGCTCCTCCCAGTGGGAGTTGGTGACAGGGGAGGAATTGCAAGAATCTAGTATTTAAAGCTATACAATCAAATGCAACTGGGAAATAATACATTCAGGGACGGAGGCAGGGAGCCCCTCCCTGCCCTGCTAGAAAGCTAGAGGGGTGTTAGAGGAGGGCATAAAAGGGAACAGATTGTGGGAGGGGCCTTACAGTGGGATCAATGTTCTGGGCTGGGGGGTAGGGGCAAAAAGGGGAGAAAATCTGTAACTCAAAACCTTGTGGAAATGAATGATGTAACCAAGAAAATAAATTAAAATTTTTAAAAAAAGAAAAAAAAATTGGGCAAGTGGAAGCCAAAGACTCCATGAGACATCACAAATCAATTAAATTAAAAAGAATGAAAAATGGAAGAAAATGTAAAGCACCTATGATAAAAACAACTGACCTGGAAATAGATGCAGGAGAGACAGAATCAATGCACTACCTAAAAGTCATAATGAAAAGGAGGACCTAGAAAGCATCCTTTGAGAAATTATCAAGGAAAACTGCCCTGTTATTCTAGAACTAGAGGGGGAAATAGGCACTAAAAGAAATCCCCTATAACCTCAGGAAACAGGTCCGAAAATAAAAACTCCAAGGAACATTATAGACAAATTTCAGAATTATCAAATCAAGGAAAAACTCCTTCAAATGGTCAGAAAGAAACAATTCAAATATTGAGAACAGAATCACACAGGACTTGGAAACTGCAACATTAAAAGACTGGAAGTCATGGAAGCTGACATTCTGAAGGGCAAAGGAGCTAAGACTACAACCAAGAATCGCTTACCTGGCAAAATTATGCATAATACATCAAGGGGAAAAATGATCATTCAACAAAATACAAGGATTTCAAGCCTTCATAAGTTAGACCAGAACTAAACCAAAAGCTAATCTCCAATAACAAGATCCAAGAGAAGCACAAACAGGTGAATAGGGAAAAGAAAACATAAGGGATTCAATACAGGTATTCAATAGAATTCTGTTTACATTCCTGTCTGGGAAAATGATACTTGTAACTCTTAACTCACTAATGATACAGAAAGAAGGAATATACATAGACAGAGGGTATGGGTATAAGATGAATGACATAAAAAAATCAAGAGATGAGAAAGAAGTACAATGACTGCAGAAGGAAGGAAGAGGTAAAATGGGGTAAATTATCTTCCATCAAGAAGCACAAAAGACCTATTATGGTGGAGGTGAAGATGGGAGGGGAGGCAATGAGAATTGCTTGAACCTTACTATCCTCAGTTTTGTCTCAAAGAGGGAATCAAACACGCAATTGGTTGAATATAGAACTCTGTCTTACCCAACAGGGAAGCAGGAAGGAGGGAGATTAAGTAAAAGGGACCACCTGAAGGGAAGGCGAATCAGGTGAGGTGGTAGACAGAAGCAAAACACTGATAAGGTAGGAAAGGTTGAAAGGAGAGTACAAAAAGGAGGAAGAATAAAATGGAGGGAAGTACACTGGTAGTAATCATAACTATGAATGGGATGAACTCTCCTATAAAAGGAAAATGAATAGCAGAGTCAATCAAAAACCAGAATCCTACAATATACTGCATACAAGAAACACACTTGAAGCAGAGAGACACAGAGAGAGTAAAGGGACAAAAAAAAAAGCAGAGGTAGGAATTCTGATCTCTGACAAAGTAAAAGCAAAAACAGACTTAATTGAAAGAGATAAGGAAGGAAACTACATCCTGTTAAAAGGCACCACAAACAATGAAGCAATCAAATTTAAAGAGCAAAGAATAGTCTACCCATCATATCTATTTGGAGAGGAAGAATTCACAACCAAGTAAGAGGTGCAACGTGTTATGAAATGCAGAATACGTAATTTTGATCATATTAAATTGGAAATCTTTTGTACAAACAAAACCCATGCAACCAAAATTAGAAGAAAAGCAGAATGCTGGGAAATGCTGTACAGCAAGTGTCTCTGATGAAAGCTTCATTTCTCAAATAGAGAACAAAGTCAAATTTTTAAGAATGCAAGCCATTCCTCAAATGATAAATGGTCAAATGATATGAACATGCAGTTTTCAAATGGAGAAATCAAAGCTATATATAAACATATGAAGAAGTTCTCTAAATAACTTTTGATTAGAGAAATGCAAATTAAAACACCTCATACCAATGAGACCGGCTAATATGACCAGAAAGGAAAAGGATAAATGCTGAAGAGGATGTGGTAAAATTTGGTTGGCGGAGTTGTGTGGTGGTAGAGTTGTGAACTGATCCAACCATGCTGGTGAGCAATTTGGAACCATGCCAAAAGTGCAGCTACACTACTAGATCTGTATCCCAAAGAGATCATTACAAAGGAAAAAGGACCTACATGTGCAAAAATATTTATAGCAGCCCTACTAATGGTGATAAAAAAAAAAAAAGGATTTAGTCCAACTCTCTCATTTTACAAACGAGAAAACTGAGACACTGGAGATCTAGTTTGAAATTTTATTTCATTTTTAGAAACAAAATTTTTGATGCCCATCAATTGGGGAATGAGTGAACAAGCTGTGGAATATTAATATAATGGAATACTAGATTTCAGAAAAACTTGGAAAGACTTGTACAAATTGATGCAAAGAGAAATGAGAAGAACTGAGAAAATACAGTATAAATACATAGTATCAGCAATGCCACGTGATAATCAACTATGAATGACTTCTCAAGAACACAATGATCCAAGACAAGTACAAAGGATTCAGGAAGGAAAATGCTATCCATATCCAGATAAAGAATTGAAAGACTCTAACTCCAGATTGAAGCATTTTTCCATTTATTTTATTCTTTCTTTTGTTTTTTTCTTTTGATCTGTTTATTCTTCCACAAGTGTGAAAAACATGGAAATGTTTTACATGGCAGCACATGTATAAACTATAATAAAACAGCCTACCATTTTTAGAAGAGGAAAGGGGAGAGAGGGAGAACAATTTGAAACTTAAAATCTTGTTAAAATGAAAGCTGAAATTTTTCTTGATATGTGATTGGGAAAAAAATAAAATACTATTAAAAGAAAAAAATTAAAATATCTCACATTTAATTATGCCTTGACGTTTACAAAATACTTTCCTCACAAAAACCCTGACTAAGCGTTCTTCATCCCATTTTACAAAGAAAATTGAGACTCAAAAATTTTGTTTCTAAAAATGAAATAAAATTTCAAACGATCTCCAGTGTCTCATTTTTCTCATTTGTAAAATGAGAGAGTTGGACTGAATCCTTTAAAGCTCTAAAGCATACTAAAGAGGAGAGAGCCTAGAGATGGGAACACCAATTAGGAAGCTACTTCTACAATAAAAGTGAAAGGAGAATATAGTCTAAATTAATGCTGGTAGCTGTGGAAGTGAAGAAAATGGACCAAAGTGAGATATGTTACGGAGGTAGAATCAACAAGACTTTGTCAACTGATTGAATGTGAAGGATGAAAGAGAGAAGAATCAAGGAAGACACCAAGGTTGAGAACCTGAGTGACTAGAAGTTTGGAAGAGGGAAAGTTTGGGAGGAATGACTATTAATTGTTTGGAATATGTTGAGTTTGAGATGCAGACAAGAGATGCTGACAATTAGGGATGTCCAATAAGCAAGTCTGTGATGCAGGAGGATGGGTTTAGAAGAGAGACTACCAATATAACGTGCCAGCTAAAGAAAAATAAAGTACAACCCAAGACACACTAGGATGTACCCACATATATGGATTGTGGGACAATAGTAAAGATCCAACAAAAGACATTGAGAATTAACAGCCAGACAGGTAAGAGATTAATCAGGAGAGAGAGATGTGAAATCAAATGAGGTATTTGTAAAGCACTTAACACATTACATGACACACAGGTGCATAATACCTGATTATTCCATCTCCTGTCATTCCATTCAAGTGTCTAAAAAACCCAAGGAGAAGAAAGTCTCTAGAAGGAGGTTATCAATAGTATCAAATGTGGCAGGGAGGATAACAAGGAAAAAGAATTTTTTAAAAGGTCATCAGATTTGGCAGGAAAGAGATCATTACTAACTTTGGGGGGAGAAGTTCCAGTTGATCTCTGTGACAGAAATGAGATTGCTAAGAGGTGAGAAACAACTGGGAGTTAATCAGTGTAGTAAACTTTTTTCCAGGATTTTGTCTGTAAAAGAGAAGACAATAGCTTAAGGTGAAGACAAGATTAAATGAAGGCTTTTCAAGGATCAGGGACTTCTGGCAATGTGTGTAGGAGGCAGAGGAAACAGTGAAAATATTTCAACCAGTTCATCATGCAAAAGGAAAAATATATTAAACAGAAAAGTCTCCTACACAAGTCTGTACATATTTCCAAGTTGCTAAGTGCATTTCACAAACAGGTCTCATTTTTTCTCACTATTTATTGCTCTTCAAGAAGTAAAAGTATTTTTCTACATCTACCTTTCAGACAAAGCGACCCATACCTAAAGAGGTTAAATAACTCAAAAAATCAATGTCAGATTCAAGAATCACAGATCACTTATATTTATCAGTAGGTCATTCTCTAACATTATCATCCTGTTAATAACTCTTAAGTTTCTCCTTGTTCCTTATTATCCTTAAGTAAAAATAAAACATAAAAGTCCTAGACTTTCAGGACCCACATAAAACAGTCGGTCATTTCACTATAACTTTATTTTCCATATGGAAATCAAGCAGATTTTTAAAAAACTAATTAGAAATGATCATAGGATCACTTACTCTACATTCTATCAAGTAAAATCCTTTCACATTACATGTTAAGAAAATGAGGCTCCGCAGAGTCAAGATGGCAGCATAAAAGCAGGAAAACTCCATGAGCTCCCCCCATAACCACCTCAAATACCTAGAAAATATGACTCTAAACAAATGTTAGAGCTCCAGAACCCATAAAGTGACAGAGAAACAAATCTCCCACTGAAGACATCCTGGCACAAGGACAGGAAGGGTTCACCGCAGCACATTGAGAGCAAAGCAAAGCCTTGCATGAGTCAAGGTTTTAGCCCCAGGGTGGCCAGGACCAGCAGCAGCTGAAGTATTCAGGAGAGTGGATCACCAGCAGCTGTGATGATTTCCAGAATTATCAACCCATAAACGCCAAAGACAAAGGGAAAGATCAGTGGAAACCTGCTGAATTTGGGGGAAAGAGGAACAGAGGAGCACATCCGGCCCTCTGCCCTCAGAGCCAGAAGCAGTGGAAGCAGCAGCCCTGCAACCGCCTTCACATGGCTGCTTCAGAGCTTCCAGCATACAGACTGCAGAAAGGCCAAGAGACCATTCAGAGGCTAAGTGCTCTTGCCTTAACCTTCCTGGATCAGGATTGTAGTCATGGGTGGTGGTCCTAAGGTGCATGACCAGACAGCGAAAGCTGGTGGGAGCTGTAGAGATAGCAGCCTCCTAATAGCTCCAGCAGCTATGAAAACCCCAGAAATTTGGGACAAAACTCTCCTATCTGGAAGCAGAGTTCTACTGTGGCAAGGAGGTCAAAAGTGAAGTTAATTGACTGGCAACATAAGCAGGCAGAAGAAGCAAACCAAGCACAGCAATCCAACTTCATGTTCCTTTTTTGGGGACAAAAAGGATCAAAGCATGTAATGGGAGTAAGATAGCACAGTCAGAACTCCTGCACCAAAAGCTTCGAAGAAGCTGGTTACAGGCCATAGAGGAGCTTAAGAAGGATTTTGAAAACCAAATAAGAGAAGTGGAGGAAAAACTGGGAAGAGAAATGAGAATGATGCAAGAAAATCATGAAAAGAGAGTCAACAACCTGACTGAAGAAAATAACACCTTAAAAATAGACTAACTCATATGGCAAAAGAGGCCCAAAAAGCTAATGAGGAGAAGAATGCCTTAAAAAGTTGAATTTGCCAGCTGGAAAAAGAATGTCAAAATCTCATTGAAGAGAATAATTCTTCCAGAATTAGAGTGGAGTAAATGGAAGCAAATGACTTTATGAGAAATCAAGATACTATAAAATAGAGCCAAACAAATGAAAAAAACAGCAGGCAATGTGAAATATCTCATTGGGAAAACCACTGACCTGGAAAATAGATCCAGGAGAGATAATTTAAAAATTATTGGACTACCTGAAAGCCATGATCATAAAAAGAGGCTAGACACCATCTTTCAAGAAATTATCAAGCAAAATTACCCTGATATTCTAGAACTAGAGAGCAAAATAGAAATTGAAAGAATCCACTGATCGCCTCTTGAAAAAGATTCCAAAAAGAAAACTCCGAGGAATATTATTGCCAAATTTCAGAGTTCCCAGGTCAAGGGGAAAATACTGCAAACAGTCAGGAAGAAACAATTTGAGTACTGTGCAAACACAAGACGTAGAAGCTTATACATTAAGGGACTGAAGGGCTTGGAATATGCAGAGGTCAAAGGAGCTAGAACTAAAACCAAGAATTACCTACCCAGCAAAACTGAGTATAATGCTCCAGGGGAAAATACGGTCATTCAACAAAATGAAGGATTTTCAAGCATTCTTGATGAAAAAACCTGAACTCAACAGAAAATTTGACTTTTAAATACAAGAAGCAAGAGACACATGAGAAGGTAAACAGAAAAAGAAATCATAAGGAACTTATTAAAGTTGAACTATTTACATTCCTACATGGAAAAACTCATAAGATTTTTCTCAGTATAAGGGTAGTTGAAGGAAATATATATGTATGTGTGTATATATACATATATATGTATATATGTGTGTGTATAAGTATATAGACATGTGTATGTATATATAGGAAGGTGTATGTGTATATAAATACATATGTGAGTTTGGGCATATTTATGTTCATAGAGGGCACAGGATGAGTTGAATATGAAGGGATGATATCTAAAAAATAAAATTAAGAGATGAAAGAGGAATATATTGGGAAAAGGAGAAAGGGAGAGATAGATTAGGGTAAATTATCTCATATAAAAGAGGCAAGAGAAAACTGTTACAATGGAGGGGAAGAGCAGGAAGGTGAAAGGGAATGGGACAACCTGATTCTCATTGAATTTCACTTAAGGAGGGAATAACATACACACTCAATTGGGTATCTTACCCTACAGGAAAATAAGGTGGTAGGGGATAAGAGGAGTGATGATAAAACCTAGGGCAGATGTGGGGATAGGGTACTTAGAAGCAAACATTTTTGAAAAGGGACAGGGTCAAAGGAGAAAACAGAATAAGTTGGGGACAGGACAGGATGAGGGGAAATATAGTTTGTCTTTCATAATATAACTATCATGGAAATAATTTGAATAACATCACATGTACAACCTATATTGAACTGCTTATCTTCCCAATGGAGGAGGGGGAGAAGAGAAGAGAAAAAATTGGGAACTCAAAGTTTTAAAAACAAATGCTAATTGTTAAAAGTTGTTTTTTACATGTAACTGGGAAAGAAGATATACAGGCACTGGGATATGGAAATCCATCTCGCTGTACTAGAAAGTTAGGGGAGTGATGGGTAAGGAAAAAAGAGAGAACAGATTAGGGAAAGGGTATTCAGAAGGCTTCCTGTTTTAGGGTGGGGATAGGGGAAAGATGGGGAGAAAGACTGTAACTCAAAATCTTGTGGAAATGAATGTTGAAAACTAAAAATAAATAAAGTTTTGTTTTTTTTAAAGAGGTGTTAAGAAAACTATCATCATTCACAAAACCAGCCATAGGCTTATGGGAGTTATCAACTAGGAGTCTGACAAGCCAAATTCAATATGTATACCTTAGGTTGTCAACAGGATTACATGTAGACTTAAGCAAACATAGTTCACTTTATAGCTCTCTCACTATTTGAAATAATAAAACTTTTTTTTAATGGAAACTGTATAATGTAACTGTATCAATGCAAATCACTGTGTTCAACATTTTAAGGAATCCTAAGTAATCACAATATTTTTTTTCCCTAACAAAGGGAGAAAATACACTGAAGAGAAGAAAATGCTAAGTAAAATTGCTATTCTTGAACATTTTGTATTTAACTAGTTGCTATACATAGTGAATGGAGAGAAACATAAAAAGGGCAGTCAGTCCAAAGAGTTGGAGCCTTTCCAAACAGAAATCTAGACATGAGCCCTAATAAATAACATTCAATGATTAATCACTCATAGGCCTATCTACAGAGTACAAAGTACAAAGCTAGGTGACTATGACGGACATAAAGGAACTGCAGGAGATAGAAGCATTTAGGGTGAAAGCAAATATGAAAGGAAGTTTGAAGATGGATCAGATGAAGAAAATGAATAAGAGCCAAAGGAGAGAGAGGACGGCAAACGAAGTGGTAAGGCTGAAGATGCTGAAATTTATAATGACTTCTATTGCCTGACGTAACAAATCTTTTAAGGTAGAAAAGGTCATGCAGAGTCATGAAAAATCAAAGAACCATTGATAGATGGTTGTTTAATTCAAAAAGCAATGAGAAATGAGAAAGAAGGTTTTTAAATACTTCAGGCTAACAGTTCAGAAAAAGAAACTGAAAATACACCAAAGCAAAAACTCTCCCTTAAAAGAAAGAAAAAGAAACACAACTCACTGCCAGTTTACAATGACAAATTCAACAAAGATGGAATTGTAGATGAGCAAAGGTTGAACCAAAAAAGGCTCCCAATGAGTAAGAATAAACTTTGAATAAGAAAAAACTGAAAAGAAATCAATGCCAATTTATGAAGACAAATTCAATAAAGATGAAACTATATGAAGTAGACGTCAGATGAAAAGAAGCTAAAAACATACATAAAAATAATAGCCAAGTACTGGAAGACAACCCCTCCAGAAAATGCCACTGTCACAGAGGCTGAAAAACAAGCTGAAGATCTAAAAAAAAAATACAGGAAAAAAATTCCAAAGCCCAAAAGAAAGCCAAGAATTTGAAAAAAAATCTTTTGAACCATCTGCAAAAAAATCAAGTGGCAGGCAATGTTCTTATCAACTATATAATTTACCTCTGTGGATTTTCCTCTCAGAATAAACTGTATGAATACCTGAACCACAGGTCATGGATGAGTGCTTTCAATGCCCTCTTTAAGTAGTGGAGTATGTAGCAGAAGAAAGAAAGAAAAAATATAAAAACTGATAAGCCTTCTGCAAAAATGTGTATGGTTTGGTTTTCTCTAAAATTCAAAACCGAAAAAAATGAATTGTAAGTAATATAAGGAATTAAAATAAAACACACTTACAGAATTTGTACTTTCTTGCAGTGTGGTATAAACATTTTGTTTTAATATATTTTGCAAACATTTCACTTTCGCTGTCTCAACATTCTAAAATTTGTGTTCTTGATTTCTTTATGCCTCACATAGGTAGAAATGTAGAGGGCCAAAATGAGGTGGGTTTTTTTTTAATGCATACACCA
Organism: Pseudocheirus occidentalis; assembly: GCA_028646575.1. Lineage (NCBI taxonomy): Eukaryota > Metazoa > Chordata > Mammalia > Diprotodontia > Pseudocheiridae > Pseudocheirus > Pseudocheirus occidentalis. The sequence continues at coordinate 9,489 of JAQQSW010010859.1, forward strand.
AAAGGCTGGCCATGGACCAAGACCAAGACTATGGGTCAAAAATAACCATACATGTTGAATGTAATATAGCAGTGTCTCTTTGGGAGATAACCTATTGAAATGGATAGGGTCCTGAATTTGAAGTCAGAAAGATGGATTCAAATCCTCTCTCTGAATTTCATGAGGTGGTCTCAGTTTCCTTATCAGTAAATAGGAATAATCATAACTACAGTACTTATCTCATAGGAATGCTTTTTGTTTTAGTTTATGGACCAGGCCTGTGACTTCACTGTGTAGAATATTCCTAATTAGGAAGTTCCCTCTCCTAATGAAGACTGATGGAGTCTGAGATTTGCCTTAAGTAGTAGGAGATTAGCTTGACTTGCTCAGGTCACATATTCTGCATATGTTAATGACCAAACTTAGACCAGGGTTTTCTTTAGTCCTAAACTAGTTCTCTCTATACTCTATTCCATCTAAGCTCAAGTGAGATTATATAAATCACTTTGCAAACATTAAAGCACCATATCAATGTAAGTTATCTTACATTGTTTTTGGATACAATACTTCCACCAAGTACAAAATGCCATCATTCCTCAAATATCCAGACCAATGACCAGTCAGGCAAGCAAGTACAGGTAGGCTACTACCATATAAACTCTAAAAGCTTAGGAAGAAAAAAAAAGCAAGAGATTTTAAGTAATAATATCATGTCAGTGTGATTTAGAAATGATATTTGAGGAAATTTTATTATATTGTGAATATTGTACTTAACCTTGATTTGTAATGGAATAAATAGTGTTCACTATTAACTGTGTAATCCAAATCTTAAAGCTGTAGCATTCTTTTGGAAATCTGCTGGTGCTTGGCTTTATAACGTATTCATAAAATGCACATATATGACTATACTTTATTATTTTTTCTCTCCCTCCTACTTCCCCAACCCCAATTAAATAATAATAAAGAAAAGAAGCTCTCAGAACAAATATGCATTACAAAAAATGTTTCAAAGTTTCACAGGCTTCACCTACAGTCCTCTGGAATAGTGGTTTATCACTGCATTGATTACAGTTTCAAAGTATTTTAAAGATGGGTTTTTTTTTTGAGGGGGGAAGGCAAGACAATTGGGGTTAAGTGACTTGCCCAAGGTCACACAGCCAGTAAGTGTCAAGTGTCTGAGGCCAGATTTGAACTCAGGTTCTCCTGAGTTCAGAGGGCAGGTGCTCTATTCACTCTGCCACCTAGCTGCCCCAAAAGCTGTTTTTCTTTATAATGTTGTTGTCACTTTATAAACTGTTGTCCTAGGTCAGCTGACTTAACTTTGCAATAATCAGACCTTTTCATCATGTCTTATGGCAAAATAATATTCATCTGTGAACCATTTTTGTCAGCCTAATAGTTGTAAGATGGAACTGCGGAGTTGTTTTAATTTGTATCTCTCTAATTAGTCATTTGAAACTTTTAATATGGTTGTTGATAGCTTTGCTTTCTTTCTTTGACAACCACTTGCTCTTATCCTTTGACCATTTATCTACTGTGGAACAGCTATTTGTCTTATAAATTTGAATCAGTTCCTTATGTATCTTGCATGTGATTCCTTTGTTAGTGAAACTTGCTGAAAAGATGTTTCTCCATTAGCAATTTCCCTTCATTTATCCTGCTTGTTCAAAAACTTTTAAAATTATATAATTCAAATTGTCCATTTTATCTTGTATGATGCTCTCAATCCCTTGTTTGGTAATGAACTCTTCCCTGGTCCATAGATCTAAAAAGGAGTGTCTTCTTCAGTCCTCTAATTTATTTACGCAGGCATCTTTCTATGATTAATTCATGCATCCCATTGCAACTTACATTGGTATACCATATTCTACGCTGATCTAGATCAAATTTCTGCTATACAGCTTTCCAGTTTGCCCATCAGTCTTTGTCAAATAGTCTTAAACCACATATAACTGGAGTCTAGTTTTATTGATCCCTATGCTACTATATTGTTCTGTTCTGTATACTGAATATCTAATTTGTTCCACTGATCTACCGCTTTGTTTTTTGGGGGGTCATTTTTAAAGAGACAAATTGTTTGAATGACTATTACATTGTAGTATACTTTGAGATCTGGTATTGCCAAATCCCCTTCCTTACCACTTTAATTCTTTCATTATTACTCACGAGATTCTTGATTTTTTTTCCCTCTGTGTTAATTTCATTATTCCTTTTCTTTCCTAGATCTAAAAAAATAATCCTCTAACTTAGGTACGGAGTCATTTTATTCTATACTCAACCTATCCATGGGGAATTAAAATTTTCAAACTTTTTCAAAACAAAAAATTCACACAAAATCTTACAAAAACAGTTTGCAAAAGAAACTTAAATTAAATTTGGGTGAAAGACATGAATGTGAGATCCTTGAGACTAGGCACTTTTTTTGGAGGAGTTTTTGGTCTTTATTTATATCCCCAGCATTTAGTACAGTGCCTGACAGACAATAGGTGCTTAATAAATAAATAGGTAAACAAATAAATAAATGCTTGTTGACTTGATTTGATTTCAATAAAGATTATTTAGGTCTACAATTAGTTCTGCCAAAAGTGTTATGTAGTTGTAGTCATGTAATTCTGAGTATGTCTAGGTAGATCAACTCACAAACATACAAACTAGAGTTTTGTTGGTAATACATGATGAATTAAATTTATTTTTTCATTTTCTATCCAGCAACTTTGCTAGATATATTAGTCATTTCAAATAATATCTTTTTGACCATTTTATTATTGTAAAGGATTATTAATAAATACCTAGAAGAGAAAGCAGTGATCATAAAAAGCCAAGTATAGCTTTGTCAAAGATGGATTATGCCAAACTAACCACATTTCTTTTTTTTCTTCTACACTGGCAGACTGGAGGAATGATTGTAAATATAATTTACTTACCTTTTAACTAAAGCCTTAAAAAAATCACTCATGATTCTTAGAGATGTAGGATTGACAATAATACAGCTAAGTGGGTTTCTATTTCATTGGATGGCCAGACCAGTCATTAATTGTTTCATATCAGTATGCAAAGAGGTCTCTGGTAGCATGCCCCATCATTGCCTCTCTTCTAGGTGTTCATTAATAATCTCTTTAATAATAAAACCTAGAATTTTCCCAGAAATTTAAGGAAAGTCCAGTTTCCTTTGCAGACTTTCTTCTCTTCCTTTCTTTGGAAAAGTGGGACATTTGCCATTTTCCAGTCCTTTAATACCACTCTTTTTCAGAAAACACTGAGAATGACTCAGGAATTACATATGCTTATTCTTTTTTTTTTTTTAATTTGTCAAATCTTTATTGTTTAAGTCAGGGAGGGTTGGTAGGGTCCAGTTTAGTCCTTCTTGGCAGCAGCCTTCCTCATGGCAGCTAGGACATTGCTGAGTTCCTCTCTCTTCCTCTTGGC
>JAQQSW010010860.1:0-12893 GCA_028646575.1 Pseudocheirus occidentalis
GGAAATATGAGGTCACAATCCTAGGAGGTCTTACTATTAGATAAGACACCATCTGTTAAAGGAAAATCATAATATGTTTGTTAAAATCATATAATCTCTTAAAGTCCTTCTACCTCTAATGTAAAGAAGAGGAAGCTATATTATCAAAAGACAGCAAATTTCTTCTCAGAAACAGAAAAAAAAACTTGAGAAAACCATAGTACAATGTCATATGAATCATTTGGTTGATTATAAATAGCTGTTGATGATTTTTAAAAGTAGTTGATTTGGTTTAAATGATGCTTTAGCTGTTCATATTGAATTCAAAAGATAATTAGTTGGCTTTATTGTCTGCTTTGCCTTTGCAAATGCATTTTCATTTTTCTACTGATTTCCTTAACCATTACACTTCATCATTAGGGTCATTTCCACTCAGAAGAGTAGTTAGGGACAGAATGAAAGGTGGAAGAATTAAAACATTCAACACAGAGGACTATGGCAACCTCTGTAAATATCATTAAGGCAGATGATCAAACTCACTGGCAATTTCTGAGTGTTAGGATTTCACGGAAGTAAACACAGCTTACTTCTAAATAATTTTAAGATACGTGTATCTTGGATGGATTTCCAATGTTAATCATACCTAAGGAAAAAAAATCACTCATATATAGTAAGTATTGGCAAATAATCCCCAAATCCTTGCAGTCAAACATGCATACAGAAGTTGGATTGAATTTTGATGTTCAATGACATTTTCTGGGCAAATCATCCAGGCCATCCTTGAGAAGCCTACAAATCATAATAGCCATATTTGGAAGCTCAGTACAGGTAATAAATGCTGGGAAGTAACAACTGTCAGTTATATTGATAGAACTTTATATTCATCATCTTTTCATATCTAATGTTTTATTTGATCCTGGAAACAGCTTTGAAATATTAGTAGTGAAATTCTTTTTTTTTCATATTTTTCACAGGATAAACTGTGGCCCCAAAATATTAAGTAACTTGCTTAAAGTCATTCAGGTGGTTTCAATGCCAGAAATTTAATTCCAGTATGAACTCTCATGGCTAAACACTACCCTGCCTTCACTTTTCTTCAACAATGCACTCTACCTCTTTAAGCTCCCCAATTCTCTTATTTAAAGACTATAACTCATCCAAAAAGTTCCATTCTTTTGCTGCTTGGAACCATGCTTGATTCACTGGAGCATCTTTTGCTCCAATTATCTTCAACAAATCAATGTAAATGTTTTGTCATACAAAGGTAATCTGACACACTCGTTTATGATAATGTGACTGAAGAGCTTAATTTATTCTATTTATTCCAAATGCCTACCTATAGTGCAATTCACATATTTTAATAGATTTTTTCATACCTTAAGACAAAAAAAATGTAGCAAATCAATAAAGATTGTTTTAAGCAGAGTGAATTCAGAACCCCTAAAATTATGGACTATTTTCTCCTTAGCCTATGCTAAAGGATGATCTCGTGTCATGATATGCATTCTGAAATTCATAGTTATGAAACTATATTTTTATTGATCTTTTAAGATTCCTAATTATCAACATCTTGCCACTATATTTGGAAAACAGTGAGATGTCTTTTTGATCAATGTTTCGAGACAGGACAAGGAGTCTCCTGAAACTTGTCAAATCTGATGACTACTGCCCACTTTGGATGATTCATGTTAGAACAAAGAATATGAGCAGAAGAAACCTACAATTAATCATTTATACTTACTAGTATTTTTTCCATCTATATAAAGAAAATCTCCAACATTCACTTTTATAAGATTTTAAGTTACATTTTTCCCCCTCTCCTCTTTCCCTTCCCCAACAGGGCAAGTATTCTGATAGAAGCTATATTGTACAACCATATTAAACATATTTCCACATTAGTCATGTTGTGAAAGAAGAATCAGAACAAAAGGGAAAAACTATGAGAGAAAAACAAAAATAATGTTTTAATTTGTATTCAGACTCCATAGTTTTTTCTCTGGAAGTGGACAGCATTTTCCATCATGAGTTCTTTTGGAATTGTCTGATATCATTGCATTGCTGAGAAGAGTTAAGTCTTTCAAAATTGGTCATCACACAATGTTATTATTGTTGTGTACAATGTTCTCCATATTCTGCTCACTTCACTTGGCATCAGTTTATGAAAGTCCAGGTTTTTCTGAAATCTTCCTTTTCATCATTTCTCATAGCACAATAGTATTCCATTACATTCATATACCATAACTTGTTCAGCCATTCCCCAATTGATGGACATCCACTCAATTACCAATTCCTTGCCACCACAAAGAGATTGGCTATAAATATTTTTGCACACGTGGGTTCTTTTCTATTTTTAATAGTCTTTTTGGGATATAGACCTACTAGAGTTCCAATTGGCTCTCGAGAGTGGTTGGATCAGTTTACAACTCCAACAACAGGGAGTTAGTGCTCCAATTTTCCTACACCCTCCTCAAAATTTATCATTTTTTTAGTAATATTAAACAGGGGTGAGATGGTTCCTCAGAGTCATTTTAATTTACATTTTTCTAATCAGTAGTGATTTAAAGCATTTTTCCATATGACTATATGTAGCTTTAATTTCTTCTGAAAACTGTTCATTTCCTTTGACCATTTATTAATTGAGGAATAACTTACATTCTTACAAATTTGATTTAGTCCTCTATGTATTTTAGAAATAAGGCCTCTATGAGAAATACTAGAAGTAAAAAATTACTTCCTAGCTTTCTGCATTCCTTCTAATTTTGGTTGCATTGGCTTTGTTTATGTAAAAACTTTTTAATTCAATGTAATCAAAATGATCCATTTTCATTTAATAATGCTCTCTGTCTCTTGTTTGATCATAAAATTTTCCCTTCTCCATTCCTTGCTCTAATTGTTTGCTTATGGTTTCAGTCTTTATTTGTAAATCATGTACCTATTTTGACTTTACTTTGGTATATGATTATAACAAACTATGCCTAGTTTCTGCCATATTATTTTCCAGCTTTCTGTAACAAGTAACATACCCAGGACAGCTGCTAGCACAGGTTCTTTAATATGATTGTCTAAATGAAAGCAACTTTAAAAAGGTCAAGAATTTTACTTTAATTACATATATATTCATACATATGAAATATATATGCATATATATGCATCTACATATATATGCACATTCACACACACACACACAATCCCTTAGTTCAGGGGAAAAAGTAAGCACCCTGAACCTCAGAGAAAATACAAACAGAAATTATAAGCAGAAAAAATACAGAGAAAATAACACAAAGCAACAGACAAAGCTTCTAGCTGTATCTGACCAAAGCTATACACACAGTTACCAGAGAAGCACTAACATCAGGGTTTTCCAAGGTGGGGGATCTACTTACTGGGTACCTAGAGTATTAAGTGTGTGTGTGCGTGTGTGTGTGTGTGTGTCCAGAAGTTTCTGTTAAGTAGTAAGTTGTTATCCCAGAAGTTGGAGTCATTGGGTGTCTCAAACCATAGAGTATTATAGTCATTGACTACCATGGTTTGTACTTAACCAATTTCACAGATTCACCACTCTATTTCTTAGCCAGCATCAGATAGTTTTAATGATTGCTACTTTATATTTTAGTTTTAGATCTTCTGCTGGGGGCCATAGGCCTGGTCACTGGCTTTGTGTGTTGGGGCCTCAGGTGCTGGCAGTTTGCTCACTGTGCTGGGGTGGCCAAGCCTTGTCACAGCTGTGTTTGCCTGGTTTCTTGGACTAATAACTCACCTTCTGTGCTTGGATTGGAGGCTTCATATCTGAACTGCTGAGCCAATACTCAGGGGCCTTGATTAATGATCTGTGTTGTGGTGAAGAGTCTCCCGCTGGCTTGCAAAGACACTGTCTGTGCTGGGGTTTACTCTCCTTTTACCCAAGGGAGACAGACCTTCTCCTAAATTTTTCCAAGTTTTTTCTCCTGGAATATTGTTTCTGTCTGTTCTTTTGTAGGTTTTGTTGCTTCCGAGTCTGTTTAGAGGTTTTATTTAACGTTGTTTCTGAGGGAAACTGGGGGGAGCTCAGGCAACTCCCTGGCTTCACTCTATCATCTAGAATTAACCTATTTAAAATATCAAAAACAGGTCGAGAATTTATCTGCTCCTCTGCTTTTTAGAAGAATTCCTTAAAAAATGTCAAAATAACTTAAATCCTCTATCATCATTATATCTTGCATATGAACCAGTTTTGTGATTGGCTTTTAAAATTCATCATTGATTTTTTTTCCCTGATGGATTCATAGCATAGAGTACATTATCACCAAGTTAACAAGCACTTATTTAATACTTTCTATATCCCATATCCTGTGAAAAGTACTGGGAATGGTATCAATGATAGCCAATATTTATTTAACATTGTTATATATTCAAATTAAATCATGAGCTAATTATAAAAACGAAATTTTAAAATACTATCTACCCCTTAAAAACTTGAACAACAAAACTGGAAATCAGCAAATGTCCTAGTTTTCAAAGAATGGAACAAGATCAATTTTTCAAACTATACATGCTATGTTTACCTTCATTTCCTGCAGAACTCTAGAGTGTAGGATTGTTTTGTTAGCATTTAGACAGAAGCAGTAACTATAAGTCAGCACGGATTTATCAGTAGCAGGTCATTAAAACTACACTTTTTTATTTATTTTTGTAGGGGTTATTAGACTGATAGATTAAAGAACTTTCATAGATAAAAACTATGTAGATTTCAGCAAAACATTGGACAGTCTCTCAATCATTCAACCAATATTTATTATATTACTCACCTTCTATATGTTGTACTATGAAATAATTTTGGGAGATACAAAGGCAAAAAGGAAATAGTCCCTGCCATAAGTATATGTATATCTATGAAAGATCTGTATATATATATGAAAGCTCTGAATGGCATGTGTGTGTGTGTGTGTGTGTGTTTGCCATGACAGATATCTCTGAGGACAATATCGAGAGAGTGGGCAAGGTGGTAATGGAAGAAAATACATACAGAACTTGTTGAAATAAAAGACCCAGAAAATCGTGTCATTGTTCATTCCATTCGTATAATTCTTATTTACAACTTTATTAATGTTTAATGTGAAGGTATTTGCAAAACCTATTTCAGAATGCATGCCACCATGGGTGGGGGGTGAGGGAGGAGGAGAAGGGGGAGAAAATTTGGAACTCAAGGGAGCATGGAAATGAATGTTGTAAAGGAAAAGTAAATAAATAAATTTAATTCTTTAAAAAGATGTAGAAAATGATTAAAAGGGAAATATCAAATGGGAGGGTTTCTTTTTTTCTAGTGGAGAGTCAGGGGCTTCAGTGTATTCCTAATCTCAGCGGATCTCTGATCTCATCAATGTGTGTATTCTCTTTAATGATTCAGATGCCAAGTTATCTGTGCTTACTCTTGTACCACTCTCATTTATGTCTCTCTTTAAATGCATCACAAGGAGAGGGGAAAGATGTTCTGTCCAGTATAGTGGGAGTTCTACTCTCATTCTTCTGTCATTGAAGGGATAGCAGTAGAACAGGGGTTTTTCCACCAATTATTACTCTCTCTCATTACACAACTGACCCATCCCTTTACCCCCTCCCCAGTCATATCATTTTCATATTATCTTTTATACCAAATTGTGCATAATTCTGCATATGTAATATATGGTCTGTTTTTTCCTACCACAGAATAATTAAGGTAAATATTTGAGTTAAACTAAACTTCATTGTATGAATTTGAACTTGAAGGTGACTCTGGATACCATGTATACCAAATTCCTCGTTTCACAGATGAAGAAACTGAGACCCAGAGACTAAAAGTGGCTTACTTAAAGTGCCAGATCCCAAATTACAACATAGGTCCTCTGATTCTAAAACTAAGTTTTCTAATACACCAGACTTGCAGAGTTTATGATCCCCTACCAACATTTAGTCATATTTATCCTTCATTTTACCACTGGCCAGGACATTGCTTTCAGATTCCTCTACATATTTCTTTTCCTTAATATCAATATACTCTTCAACCAAATTCTGAATCTAAAATTTAATGTTCTGATTCTATTAGGATTATAGCTACTAACTCTGTCAGCCTTATCCTTGACAACAATACTTAATTCCATAGAGGAAAAGTTGTTTGATTGTGTTTTTTCCTATTCCAAAGAACAAAAAGTAAAAAAAAAAGTCTATAGTTGACAAAACAATTTTAAAGCCCAAGAAAAGAATTAATTGATTGATGGGGGAAAAGTAAATAAAAAACACAAAACACATCTTATCCAAGCCAATAGTATATGAACTAATTAGATTAGGTGCCTGAATGTGACAAACATTTCTCTTCAAAAATCACTGTCTTTGTTGTACAGTGACATATAGAATAGTGATATTGACTGACAATAGCAGCTGTAGCCACCAAATGAAGAACTTATTAAAATAATTTTCATATAGATTGAAATTTGCTTTCTGTCTGGGCTAACAAACTTAGTGAAAGTTGAGGCAGTTAAGATATTGAGTTTACATTACTGAAGTAGAAATTTTTACAGGTTTTCAAAGGGCAAAATTGTATCTTTATATCTAAAAGAACAAAAAAAATATCCAGTGGTATGACAACAGACTACATGTGCCAAGTAATTCTGATGGAGAAGGATAGGTGCTTCAGGAACCCCAATACCCAGAGTCTCTGGGGAAGGGGGTAGTCTGGAATGAATTCACAGTACCTAATCAATCTTTAAGTCAGGATTGTAAAAGTTTATTGTTATGCGTTACAGCAAGCATGAGTTCTTAGGGAAACTGCAACCTTAAAAAGTCATAGTTAAAGTTTATAAAGGGATACCATAATAAATCAGATGTCAACTATGCTAACTAGGTGAGTCTGGGCAGAATTAGGGAGGAGTTAATGATTAGTCAGTGCTTAAAGGAACATGCACTTTTAGCATATACTGTGCAGGCTTGTTGCCCATAATTCACTGGCAAATAGCCCACAGTGGGGTATGGGCTGCATGGAGGTATAGTTTTAGGTTTGAAATGTCACTGTCAACTAGCAATCAGGGCTGACTGAGAAGTGGCTAGTCTGCCACCCATCAATGTCAGGTTTGACAAGAAGGATGTTGGGAACCTAGGCTAATGGTGGATTCAAGATGTGCATGATTGGCTAGGGAGTTACTTATAGATAATGCGTTGAAGGATTCATAAGTGCAGCTGGTCATTATACTAAGGGGAGATAAACATTTGTCTAAACTATAGAGTTGCTTATGGATAGTTTGGTGAAGGATTCATAGGTGCAGCTTGTTTTTGCATCAAGTGGAAATAAGCAGTTCATGAATAGTTGCTAGGCAGAGTGCTGGCAAGGGGGAAAGGGCAGAGTTAATGCTCTGAGGCCGGGGAGAAATGTGATTTTAGAAACTGATGTTACAAAGCGAGGTCCACACATAGGCACCCAAGCACTCCATCGGTTGTGATATCATGTAGTTATTCCCTAGAAGACTGACAATGAATATTTTTCAATAGTGAGAGGACTGAAAAAGACAAAAGTACTTCAAATTGTCTACTTTTCCATACATTTAGTTTGTCTGATTTGTAAATGATTGAGACATCCACCACATTAAGTTGTCATTTGGCATGAATACTCATGCTTAAAATGCACTGTTTTGGAGGCTTGAGGTTAAAAGCCAGTCTTTTCACCAGTTTGGACAAAGTAATGCTTTCCTTCTGAGGCTGTTATGAAAAATTACTCAAATCTCTGTCAGTAAAACAATTAATTAAAATTCAAAACTAAATGTTAAAAGTATGGAAAATGGCTGGAAATTTTGGTGCTCAGTGCCAATATTCAAGAAATTGATGCCCCATCCATTCTTTATCTCTGTCTAGGCATTACCATTTTCTAAGTAATAAAGAAACGTCAAAGAGAAAACAATATTCAAGATAAGCTGGCAATTATTCATGTTTCTCTCTATATAACTGAACATTGATTACCTTCAAAATAATAGACAGGAAATTTTGGGAGAAAGGAAAGGAAGATCTCAAAGAACAATATGATAGAGCTCTTTCTCTTCAAGATTTCATGGAAGGTGTGATCACACAAACATTGATTCAGGCAGAAGGCTCTCCACATTGTTCTATCACAACTCAGACCATTTGAACAGTTCACTGTTGAAAACAAACTTCCTTTTCTGGCAAGATAGATGATCCAAAAGAAATTAGAAATTATCCTGGGAATCTCCTAGCTCAGAAAACTCCTGGAGCATGTCAAGTTACTGGAGAACTCTCAAAGAGTTGGGTTAAAATTTATTAATATATGTTGACACAGGATTAGGTGACACGGGGTAAATAATTTAAAATACATTATTTTAGGTATTTCTTTAAAAAAGTACCTCTTCTGCCACATTAAAAATGGGAAACATAGGGTCCAAAGAAGAATTTTAAGGCCATAAGCAAGCATCAATGCAAATCTTGGTGCTAGAAATGCACAGTCTTTGTTAAGAAGAGATGAGTAAAGAAATTAACTGAAGTACCCAGTTCCAATCGATATAAACACCATTCCTATAATTAAAAATATAAAGAAATTGCATTTAACTTAAAGAACAACAATTCACAAATTCTCCTCACACAAAGGAATAACAAAGTTGGCAGAATTGATTTCATTGTTTGCACGTAGCAAAATAAAGCATGATTTCACAGGACATCTTGCTATCATACATCACAGGTCTCAAAATTCTACCATGTCGAGTATGATTAGAACTTATACACCAAGAGCTGTTATAAAGCATGAAACAGACAATTCTACAAAATATTAAATAAGATTTCCTGAAACTAACTCCACAAAGCCTTCAACAATTAGTCACTCCAATATAAGAGTGGGCACTGAAGAAGACAGAAGAAACTCTGCTAAAAAATTTAGCTTGGGATAAAAAGTGAAAAATGCTTATGATATAAAAACTGCTCAATAGCCCCATGGTAAGATGCCTATCTAAAGTTGCTATCTGGAAAAGAAAGAAAAGAAATAAAAACAAGCTTCTTAACATTTAAAGGTGTCTGAAAGTAGCATGGACTCACTCAAGAGTTATACTCATTCAGATTCTAGATGACTACTTGTTGACTATGGTATAAGTGGGGATTGTATTCATGTATGACTTGAGCGAGAGGGCCACGGAGGTCCTTTCCAATGCTTATTTTTTGAGTGTCTTAAATATCATCTTCAAAGAAAGAAATATCATAAAAATTAAGTTGACAATCACATAACTCAATGGATACAACAACTTACCAATACAACAGCCAATTTAGAATCATCTTGTAGTCAGATCATTGACTTATTTGAACAAAGATTATAATCAATACCATATAAGAAAAGACCAAAAAAGTAATTTAAGAACACATATAATTATAATAGCTCTACTCCAACCTATTTGTACAAGTTATTTTTTTAAATGGGAAATGAACACAAGATGATAACTATCACTATTGCTTAGAGAAGGTTACATGCTAAGAGACCAAATGAGCTCCAAATTGACTCAGCCACAGTCACTTGATTTCCAGATCAAAAAGACAGGATGGAGGACAATGCTGATTGAGAAATACAACTAATTTTAAAAGTATTATAGATTATTATGAAAAGTGTAATGTCATCACTCTTTAAAAAAGAGGCAAAAAGAGGTTGAAGGGAAAATCGGCACATAGAAAGGGTGATGTGACATTCAGCTAAAACTTATCATCCCAAGAAAATTTGTAATGGAAAATGAAAATGCAATATATAGAAGCAAAATGGACTAGATCATCTGGAAATTGCTATGTAATTTATTCACATTTCTAATGATGATAGAGATGCAATACTGATTGACTACATCTAAGTACTCAATGCATTATATAAGGAAATAATGATGAAATTTAACATGAAATCAGGGAAAATCATTGAAAGGAGTCAAATATATAAGATTCTCAACAGGCTAAAACTTTCAGCCTATTAAGTCCCAAAGCCAAATAGGATGAAATTCAATGTGAATAAACATGTTTTACCCTCGGCTTAAAAAAAAGTGTTAATTTCATAAAGCATATAAAATGGAGGTCTGTCTGAAAAAAAGATGTAGAGATTTTAATAAGCCAAAAAGTCTTGTTATGACTCAATAATAGGACATGGCAGCACAAAAAAAATTGCTGAGATTTTAAGAGGCACAGAGAGCCACAACATTTGCCCACAAGACACCTTCACAACTTATACTCTTGGGATTTGTTTAGAGTCAAATAGAAACAGTCCTCTACATGGTGTATAAAGGGCCCAAAGAGAAGCATACTGACTTAAGAAAAACTACATGGTGACATCATCTATGTTTTATTGCATTTTTGGGGTTAAATATTCCCCAATTACATTTTACTCTGGGTTGACCGCACTCAGGAGTATTGTGTGCCGCAAGAACCAAGCATTTGACAGCTCTGGCTGAGAGCACTGAACTGTTGAATGACTCATTCAGGGTATTACAACCTACATGTGTCAGAAGCAAGAAGTGAATCCAGTTCTCCCTGTCTTCAAGTTCACTTCTCTGTCCTCTGTGCTATACCACCTCTGAAAGCTCATGCATTAGGTTGAAGAAAAGGGAGATACTTAACCTAGGGTAAAGAAGATTTGAGTGTTGCTAGGAATAGTGAAGGGAGAAATCTGTCTTCACATTTTTTAAGTTCCAGCATGTAATAAAGGAATTAGACATTTTCTATTTGTTCTGAAAGGACAAATTAAGAACTGAGACATTTGGAGAGGCTCATTTTAGTTCAATAGAAGGGGGGGAGGGAACTTCCTTAAACTTAGAGCTATCTGAAAGTATAATTTTCTACTTCAGTTAATTGTGAATTTTCCTTCAGAAGGAGTCTTAAAGAAAAAATTGCATGGCCTTTTTTAAAGGGATTCTCAGGTACAGGTTGTAGGCAATACTCTATATGGAGAGCCCTATAAAGGCTCTCAAATGTTTTTAAAACACCTGGCCTTCTGATCAGCTAGTGCTGAGAAGAGAAGTAATAGGTTGTTATAAGCAAATTGTTTATTAGTCACATTCATAATATGGATGGGAGTTAGGGACAAATTTTATTCTCTCTCATCCCTTTAAAAGTTTTGTAAGCTTCACTTTTCCCTTAGAAAAGAGGAGCTCCAAGATGCAGTCAGCCATAGTCAACAAAACTTGGTGTTCCCATCTGCTACTGTCAACACTGCTGTCAAATGGAAGGAGAGAGAATTCTGAGCCACTGAATCCTATCAGCTGCATTAATATGGCTGAATAGAACCCGTATTTGTGCTGTTTGGGGACATAATTATTTGGCTCACTCATCTGTGCTGAATGGACCCAGCACTACCTGTGAAGAAATTGCTTGGCATACATTTCCTACATTCTCTGCAATGTTTCCCACTGAAATCTTTTTAATAGGACATTAATCAGCTAAAAGAAACAACATCGCTGGTACTATATGGTCCCTCTGGTACAACCAATGATAATAGGGTTGCAAAGGGAACATAGGGACCCCCAGTCGGAAGTTTCCAAGAATGTACATGCTAGTGAAGCACTAAGCAGTCTTCAGCTGCAGTCTTTAGAGCGTACTAGATCTCTCTTTATAGGGCCCCAGATGAACATATGGCAGCTTTAAATCAGGGTCTTTAATGTGCTAATGGTCCTATCACCCCAGAAGGAATATACCAACTCAAGAAAAAGACATATTTTAGGAATAGTAATTCCCATCAAGGATCCTAAATTATTTATTATGCACATTCTTCTTTATGTGAAAATACGGTGCCACTGGTCTATTTCAAAAAAAAAGTTTGTGTTCTGGGTTGGTTTTTTTTCCTCCTACATGAGGTAACTAGGCAGTGACAAGTTTTGGGCTTTGAGTCAGAAAGTCCAGAATCCATATCCCATTTCAGAGCCTTACTAGTTGTGTGACCCTGGACAAGTCATTTATTTTTATATCATTTCAGCTCCCTCATGAAAATAATAAGAGCATTAACCTCCTAGAACCGCTGAGAGAATCAGATGAGATAAGGAAAGTGTTTTATAAACCTTAAAGTGATATGGAAGCACTAACAATTATTAGTGATGATGTGCTTTTACATCAAAATCCAAACTCTTCTTTCCAGCTATATAGATTAGTGAGCAATTGTGTGAGAAGGCTGGCTGGTACTATCTGTGGGTTTGGTTTTAAACACGTACCAGCATGCTTCTGAAGTAGTTAATTGGCCTTGACCTATCCCTGATCAGGGCTGGAGGAACCCTAATTAGATGCAAAAAGAGGGTACAAGGATTGACATTGTACATCAGGCTTGAATGTATGTCATCCTAAGGGAGCTATTCCATAAGACTACGTGAGCTCAAGCACTCTTCTGGAGTCAAGACCAACTCCTCTCATCTGTTTTTACCTACTTTCCACTTTTATCCATTCAAATAGAGAAAGATACAAGGGTAGGTGAAAATCACTCTTGGATACATACTGATCAACCATCATCTACAACTGTTACAGGTTTAAATAGCATTGTTGTCGTTGTTCTTGTTGTTATGCGTTTGAAACTAAATAAGGGCCACATGGGAATTACATTTGAGCCACCTCCATTTACCTTAATACTTGCTAGGAAATTACAAAGGAATCAGATGAATTGAGATAGAAAAGGAAAGGGATTTTCGCAGTACAAACTATCTGGGGAATTAGCCATACAATTAGTAGAAATGAGAATTTATGAAAGAAGGTGTGGTGGATTTTTGTTCAGCATAGAAAGTCAAGATGAGTAGCTATTACCAGTCATTTCAAGTTGGTAGCTAATGAAGGGATCAATCTTTTTCTTTCCTTATGTTTTCCTTGGAAGGTAATGTGTGTATAGGTTTGGAGAGGAAAATCACCACAGAAGGGGAGTAAGTGGATGGGGAAGTTCTGTTCTTACAAAGGGAGACAGGAGGGAGTCAATT
>JAQQSW010010862.1:0-12892 GCA_028646575.1 Pseudocheirus occidentalis
TCTGAATAAAGACCTTGGTTCTGCCTTCCATGTGGAGAGTTTGCTACATTTTGTGATCCAAAACTATACCAGCATATTCATAACCATCATGGGTGTTGTGAATATCTCATTATTGATACAACACTCAAACTTCAGACTTGTCTGAAGTGGTAAAAGGCAGGGGGAACACACACACACAGAGCTAGGAACAGAAATTCATTTTACTGAACAGTGAAATAGGAAAGAAAGAACAGATGAGAGGGGGGCAAATTAAGAGAGGCATTAACTCTAAGAATATGAAAAAATTTTATAGTTCTTTTTGAGGAAGCAAAGAATGGGAATCTGGGGAAGGATACCCCTAAATACTTCCATTGCAACTGGAAAAATATGTCCATCTTTTCCTGTATGACTACACAGATTGACCTTGTAATTTTCTTAACCACAATACTCTTGTTCTGACAACTCCCTTGTTTGTGTTCTCTCCCCCCATTAAAATGAAAACTCCTTGTGAGCAGAGTCTGTGTTTGCTTTTGGTTTTTGTATATTCCCAATTAGTCCAAAGTTTGATGTTCAGAAAGTACTTAATAAATGCTTTTCTATCCATCCACCTATCCATCCATTCATTCACTTATATTATGTGATGATCATGTAACAAATTCATTGAAATAATATAGAAATTACCTTTAAAGGGTAGTTGAGTATACTTTTATTGCCCACCTATTACCTTTTAATAGAAAAGTTACAGGTCCATCTTACTTTAAGCAAAACCTATCCCCCCAATAGCATATTTTAATATTATGCTAAAAAATTTATGGAGGGGGGATGGTCTTCCATTCAAGAGTTTTAGCCTGCTAGATACCATCTTTCATGCCATACATTGATCAAATGGGTACATATTTTTTATTAATAGAAAAGTTGTGACACTAAAGGTGAAATTAATGTGATATCTTATTTTAATTTTTTAAAAGTTAATCAAGGAAATCATGCAACATGATGTACTAGGAGAAAGCAGTACAGCCCACATCTTCCTCACAACTATACCACAAAACCTAGAAAACACACAAGACTGAATCTTATCAGGAAATCCAGGGAGAAAAAAATCACAGTGAGTCATTTTTGAAGACCAAGTAAGAATAGATAGGTGAATAGAGATTGCTATAAACAGTAGGGACAGAGTCTAACCAGGAGGGTACCCCATGTATCATTTTAGCGCAGGGTCCATGGATGTGTCAGACAAAAAGAAGAAAGGTGGAGAAAGAAGCCTGCTGTTTTGGAAAGAGAAGAAACATGTGCCAACTGGCAACTCTGCCACTCACCATACAGACCTAGGTCAGAAGTCATATTGTGGCTAAGCTCCTGCAGATGGCCCATCTACAACAGATATCTTCACTGTATGTCCTTTTCCTCTCTTCTTTTTTTTTCTTTTCCTCTCTTCTTAACTCTAAAATCAGGTTTCAGACTTCATTGTTCAGCCAAGACTGCCCTCCTGGTTAGACTCTGTCCCTACTGTTTATAGCTCTCTTTATTCACCTATCTGTTCTTACTTGGTCTTCAAACATGACTCACTGTGATTTTTTTTTTCTCCCTGGATTTCCTGATAAGATTCAGTCTTGTGTGTTTTCTAGGTTTTGTGGTGTAGTTGTGAGGAAGATCTGGGCCGTACTGCTTTCTCCTAAGTACTAATGATCTCTTAATTGCCAAATCCAAATCCAATGGCTTTTTCTCAATGCTCATCCTTTTTGACCTCTCTGAAGTCATGACATGATCAATCACTCTTTTCTCCCTGATACTCTTTCCTCTCCAGGTTTTCAGAACATAATCTCTCCTGACTTTTCTCCTACTTTTCAGATCGCTCCTTCTCAGTCTCCTTTATTAGATCTTTATTCAGATTATGCCCTTTGTGAGTCTTCTACAGTGCTCTGTCCTGGGATCTCTTCTATTTTCCCTCTATACTACTTCACTCAGTGGTATTATGAGCTCCTTGGCATGCATTTATTATGTTTGTGCTAATGATAGCATTAGGAGGTCTATACCTCAAAGCTGAAAAAAAGAGGAAAAGGGACCACATATGCCATTTTGTGATGGCAAAGACCTAGAAGTTAATGCGGTACTTATCGACTGGAGAATAACTGGACAAATTCTAGTATATGAATGGAATAGAATATCATTGTGCTGTAAGAAATGGTAAAGAGGATGGTTTCAGAGAAATTTGGGAAGATTTGCATGAACTGATACAGAGTGAATTTATTCAATAATAACATTTTAAAGAAAAGATATGAAAAGAGTTAACTCTGATCAGTGTAATTATTAACCACAATTTCAAGGACTCATGATAAAACATGCTACCCATCACCTTATAAAAAGGTCGTGGACTCAAGGTGCAGATGGAGACATTTTTTTAAACATAATCAACTCAAGGATTTGTTTTGCTTGACCATGCATATCTGTTATAATTATTTTGGGTTTTTTCTTTTTTTTTTCAATAAAGGGGATAATGAAATTGGAAAGAAGAGAAGGTAGATTTTTATTAATTGAACATTTAAAATTTAATAAAAGAAAAAATTTAAAGAAATTTTAAAACATTTAAAAATAAATCACAGACCCATATCGTTTTAAAACAGAAAAAAAGAAAAAATAAAAATTAATCAATGCTACAATATGTCAGTTCAATGAACCCTTGATTTCACAGATGTGGATTTTCACTTGGATGCTATCACATTGCCAACAATTATATCATGCCTTATCCTATCCAACACCTGTTCATGTCTTTCCGTAAATCTTCTATAAAAAATAAACCTGACATGTGAGAAGCTTTCCATTAGGCCTTAATGTTGTATATGTACCAGTGCAGCTCTCTGTTCGACTGTTACTATGAGACAGTGTGGCTTAGTGCTTGGAGCAAAATACAAAATAAATTAAAATAATAACTTGGAAATCAAACAATTGGGGATCATAGCCTACTTATGCTGATACCAACTAGTTGTATGACTATAGACCTCTCAGATACTAATCTATAAAATAAGGAGATTAATACCAGAAGTAATTATATCGTATCCAAATGAAATAATATGCATAAAGCATTTTATACACATTAAAAATGCAAATGTTAGCCATTACCTCTCACTCTGACATGTCTGTTTTTCTGACCAGATATTTTCTACATGATATCATCTAGCCACTTCTTCCAGAAAAGACGTTGTTGGTCATAAATAGTAATCTATTTATGCCAACCAAGCTCTGTAAAATTCTGAATCAAAGTCTTCAGAAATATCTGAAAATGTCAAGAGAAGTAAAGAGCATCCAACAGACTACAAAAATGACTCACGGGCTTTCAACCCACGTGAAAAATTTACCTGATATGCCAAAATTAAATGTAGCCTACTTCCCTGATCATAAAGTAGGATGTTTGTAAGACAATGCCTTTAAGTTTGAGTATATATCATTGTTTTGCATGAATTACACTAGCTCTCAAATATTGTTATGGTCTTGCATTACTTACATAACTTCTGCCTCCAGCAACAAATTCAGAAACTTAGCTGTAATTATACTGGAAAAATTAAATAAAATATCAAATATTTTAGATACTATGGAACATTTACGTGAAAGATTTATGCATGTAAATCATTTCTACAAAGGTAGCAGAATAGAGCAGAAGGAACAAAAAGTTAGAAGCCATACATAGGCTCAAGTCCTGAACTTGCCATTAGATTAGGATGTTAAAGAAGATGACTGCTAAGAACCCATTCAGGTCTAAGATTCTGTGATACTGTTTTGTATATCTTTGAGTACTGGTTTTTAAGACTCAATGTTTTTTTAAAAAAATTATTTATAATAAAGTATAAATACACTTTCACAAGTGCCAAAATATTCTTCATGTTTTTGGCTCTTTTGAGGTAGGCAGGTATAGGAAAAATAACAATTTTACTAAGTACATGTATCCACCCCCATCAAAGGGCCTCAATGACGACATATTAAAACCAGTGGTTTCTGAGGTTTTGAGTTCTAAAACGTATGCATCAAGATACAATAAGGGTCTCATGTGACTGGAAAACACATTTTTAAAAAC
The DNA here is from genome assembly GCA_028646575.1 of Pseudocheirus occidentalis. NCBI lineage: Eukaryota > Metazoa > Chordata > Mammalia > Diprotodontia > Pseudocheiridae > Pseudocheirus > Pseudocheirus occidentalis. The sequence continues at coordinate 4,046 of JAQQSW010010862.1, forward strand.
CAAAGTACTTTGCAAAAATCAATCCACTTTCCTGTTTATACTAAATATTTAGTAGAGATATGTAAGCCTCGAAAAAAGTAAAAGGAACAAGTATTATTCCAATTTTACTTACCATAAGGTCACTGTAAAAAAAAAATTAAAGGAATAATGGTAGTATGAATTACACGGAAAGTCAGAGTTATAAGAACTTATTTCCAGTCCTCCTTTCTAAAAAAAATCCATGTCTATCATTTTTCATTGATGAGTCATACTATAGTAATGCTAAAATTACTAGAGCACAGCAAAAAAAAAAAGCCATCTAACTGATTTGAATCAAAATCATGGGGTAAAGTAATTTTGGAGACGGGGAATTTCAGTGTACTCATGTAGTTCAACCTTCTCATTCTTTCCAAAGTAACATATCCATGCAATTACAACCTATGAAAGTTCTAGGTATCCTTATTTTCCCAACCCTTTCTCTCTCAAAGTTGAATAAGTTTAGGCTGGCTATATCTCCCTCCCCACCTCTAGGTACCCCCAAGGGTTTAGATGTGATTCTCTAATTGCTTTGGTTCAAGGCCCAACCAATGTGCTCCCTTCCTCCTCAACTCCTAGATTTTCAATTGAGAATTAATTTAGTAAATTTCTAAAAGACTTTTAGAAAGGAGTATTTACTAGGATAATATAACAAGAATTTTTAGTACAGAATATGTCCCCCAAATTCTGACACACTCTCCCTTAAGTACATATCAAGAATACAAGGGAATGTTACCTCAAGCATAGAAAGTGCATGTGGCAAAGGGATAAGTGACAACTCTTGGGTTGTTTTGGGTCTTTTTTCCTATTTGTGGACCCTCAGTAAGTGGGAAATTAGATATGACATGGTGTCTTTGCTGCACCTCTTATATAGCTAAGTCTAGTCTGTCTGTCCTTGGTTCTTACAGAGCTATGAGTCCAGTATGTTCTTGGTTCCCAATATTGTAGACAGTGCTGCCAGTTGATCCAAGGTCATGGTTTAGGACACTGATTAAAAGATGGGAAATCAAATAGCCTTGAAATGCTTCAATGCTAGCAAGAATCTGCTATACTTCTCCAGTCAAAAGATGGTAGGAGGAAAAGATATCTGTCTGAAGTTGGGACACCTTCCGCCACAGGTGGTTCCTCCTCAGTAGTGTACTGTTAAGTCTCACTTTTGAAATCCTAGAATGCCATATAGTCTCAATTCCCTCGATAAATTATAGACAATCTCTTGCTATGTCCAAGATTTCCTGACCCATTAGCACATGATTCTAATATCAAAGACTATTTAGCTCTTAGTCTAGGACCTATGTATGGTTGTTACATAAAACTACTTAATTAAGGAATCAAGGCTAAAATTGTATGGAGGGGCTTCAATTCCATCCTTTTGTTTTATATATTTAATCCAGGGGAGCTCATCCATGGTCAGGTGTGGGGGAGGTAATAGAGTGTGTTTTTCAATGCCAATTCAAGTAAGAACCATTTCCAATTTTTAAAATGGTCTAGAGATATAAACAGCATAGAGGAAAATGATCCAAATCTCTAATAATCAGAGGAATAAAAATGAAAGCAACTTTGCTATTCCACTCAACACTCATCAAATAGCAAAACTGACCCCAAAAATGAAATTACAAATATTGAGTGTTATAGGAAAGCTGGCAAATTGGTGTACCATTATTGGAGCTATGAAATGGTCTAGACATTCTGGAAAGCAATTGGATTTATGACCATCATTTGTTCATTTTCAGCATATTTTGACATATTACTGTATCAGTAAGTATTTAACTGAGAATTTAAAAAATAATAAAGCAAATTCAATCATATTGATTGAACAAGAGGAAAAAGATTTCTAAATAATAATGAAATATATTTAAATATTATTTATTCCATCTTTTCAAATGTCTGTTTTCATGCATATTTTATAACATGTGCCATACTAGTAAAATAGTATATGTATATAATTTACAAATAATTAAATATACATATATTCAGGATGAACGCTCAAAATTCTTTCACTTTTGGAACGCATGGTCAAAAAGGTTTGGCAAGCACTGCTTTAGGTAAAAGATATAATAAGGAGTACAAGGAAGCACCTTTTAAGAAGGAAGAAATGAAAAGATGAAAGAACCAAAGCTAAATGAAATGGGAAACAGGAAAAAAGAAGAGAGGAAAGGAAAGGATGGGAACCAAAAAAAAAAGCAGCATAAAGAGAAGAGAGAGTGAAATAAAAAAATTAAAGGAAGATGAAGGCAGCTGCTACTTTTAACAATGATGAATGATGAATACATGACAGGTGCAAATCTAAAGAAATATAGCCAGAAGATAAAGTTAAAGAGAGTCTCAAATGCCAATTTCTATTTATCTGGCTTTCACAGAGACAAATCACTAACAATAATCAATCAACTGGGCATCAATCCATTACTGAATGTAATGGAAACCTAAGACTTTCTTCAGACTAGAAGGGAGCAATAGTAGGTCTAAAAGGGAATCTTTAAAGGAGAAATTAGCAGTGGATAAGATCCTTCCAGCATTAAAGCTTTTAGAGATGTGTCTAAAGCCAATGGGGCCATTTAGTAAATTATCTTTTCTAATACAGTGAATGGAACTCTTATTTCTTCAAAGAGTTAATACATCTTCAAATAAGGAGCAATTTACTCTCCTCTCCTCGGTAGAATCAAGTCAATTAGCCTGCCCTGGGAAGTTAAAGTAGGTCATATTAAATGGATCAAATATAAAATTTTCTATAGCTAAAATGGAGAAATCATCATGTTGGAAATATTCATCCTAGATGACCAGCACTACAAAATGTTCTACCTTAAATTATATTTTAAAGAATGTAGCAGCTTGCAACAGCTTTGAAAGACAAACTCCTCAAATGAAAGATTCCAGAAAAATAGCTAATCATGTACCATTGTATCTGTCAAAGAGGAGTTCATTTTCTTTGATTATTTCTTCTTCAAATTCTGATGAAATGGTTATGATAGTGCAATTTCTAATGGTTGGTTATATATTAAACTTAGATTTATTCAGATGGTTTTATACCACTAAACTTATGGATAGAAAGGGAACCCGAAAACTGGGCTTATGGTACCCCTTCAAAAACCAAATTCATTAATAAAGATAATGTTTCTCATAAGTGAAACAATTTTCCCAAATTGAAAAAAGGCTTAAGTTTGAAAATGTCTTAAGTATCTCTAAAATCTGTGTTATTAATTCACAATATTTTCTGAACAGGTAGGCCTCAAAAATATGAAAATAACACAGATCTAAGATGTCAAAACAAGAAAAATCATTCATTTCAATTAACCAAAAATAAGGATAATGGCATGAACCACTGCTTAGTGTAGCCAATTAAGAAGAAAAATGAAGGTGGAAAGTTACAAATGCATTCTAGATGGAGGGACCTCAGAGACACGTGGAAAGTAGGACAGAAAAATATCCAGACACGCAAAAATCAATTTAGTGCTGCAAATTAAGCAAACTTTTTGTCAGCTTATTTTTGCTGTTTGTTCACTCATTTTTCAGTCATGTCTGACTCATAGTGACCTCGTTTGGGGTTTTCTTGGCAAAGGTACTGGAATGTTTTGCCATTTCCTTTTCTAATTCATGTTACAGATGAGAAAACTGAGGCAAACAGGGTTAAGTGACTTGCCCAGGGTATAATGGTAATGAAATTTGAAGATCTCTTTGTATTGGAAAGCTGACAGGTACTTAGCACCTAGTTTCAAATTAAGCCTCCATAAAGAAACAGGAGCTATGAACCCCTATTGCTGACATAACAGGAAGGGGCTGAACAGGGAGGAGTTAAACTATATTTAAGGAAGAGTACAAGCTGGACAGTCAGAACTTCTTGGGATGAGCACCTGAAGGCTGGGCTGCTGCTGCTGGACTGTAACTTTCGTGGAGAAAGTGATTTTGACTTTGAGAATGGGAGAAAGTGATTTTGATTTTGAGAACAAAGCTGCTGAAGACTTCTGAGGGACAGCTGAAGCTGCTGAGGATTTCCAAGGGCTGGATGGAGCTGCTGAGGATTTCTGAGGGCCAGCCAAAGCTGCAGAAGACTGAGGAAGCATTACTGTGGTGCTGGTATTTTGTACAAATGTTGTTGTGGATTTGTTAATGTGTATGAATGTCCTTGTGGTTTTGTTAAGCTTTGTCTTCCAAGGAACAGAGACTGTGAAGGATTCAAGATGAACTGGACACTGTGAGCACCAATGTGGAGGAGGAACTGCACAGAAAGCTGGACAAGGAGCTGGGAGATGTCTACCTTTGAACTCAGGTGACAGTTGGTTAAATTTGGGCAGGAGCTGGGACCATGGAAGAGGAGCCATGGAAGCTGAAAGCCTACCCTGAGTCAAGATGAAAAGACCTCTTCCGGGCACCAGGCAGTGCAGTAAATAGAGCACCAGCCCTGGAGTCAGGAGGACCTGAGTTCAAATCTGACCTCAGACACTTAACACTTACTAGCCATGTGATTTTGTGTTAGTCACTTAACCCCAATTGCCCTACCTTCTCCCCTCCAAAAAGCAGAAAAAGAAAAAGAAAGAAAAGAATAGACCTCTTCGTAGGTACTAAGTAGTGATGAAATTGTGATTTACTTGTGACTGAGGGGTGGATGGCCTGTGTATTTTCTACTACCCTTTAAGAGGGTACTGAGTAGTGACTGATGACTGAGTAGTGACTGATGATTGAACAGTAACTGATTTGTAATTTAGCATGCCCCATGTTTGGAGGATTTTGAACTTTTGTGCTTTATGATTGAATGATTGAGTTACAAAGTGATTGGTTGACTAAATGATTGTACTTTGTTCAAAACTACATGACCACTTCAATGAAAACTATGTGGCCATTTTAGTGATAAGTTGTTGAGTTGTGACATGGTGAATGCTGTCTTTTGATTTTCTGTAATAAGTTGTAACATACCGAATGCTAGACCTTGATTTTCTGTGAATGTTTTGCTCTGATTTGTTATTTGAATAAATAGAGTTTGCTATGCTATGTAATCAGAACCTTGAAAGCTGTTCACAGCAGCTGTCCCCTGGAAAGCTGCTCATGTGTGGCTTTATACAGGACTGCACAGCTAGTAAATGTCTGAGATCAGATTTGAACTAAGGAAGACGAGTCTTCCTCACTGAAGATCCCAGCACTCTATCTACTACGTCACCTAGCTGCAATGTTGTTCTTGAATAAATTGTTCTACCAGTGGTACTCACTTCACTGCATCAGTTTTTGAGTCTTCCCAGGCTTCTCTGAAACTCTTTTATCATGTCTTAAGGCACTAACACTATTCCTTTATATTCATATACCATGATTGGTCATAGGGCAATCCAGTCTTCAGGGCAATCCCCGGCACACACTCAAGTTCACAGGGTTCAGCACATCTCAAACCCTTCACAACTTCTCTTGCCTGGAACTCAAGGATCAGCCAGGCCATGAATAAACAAACTGGGCACAGGGAACCTGCTGTAGGTTCCCCATCCCTGGTCCAGCCATTCCCTAAATAATGGGCAAGTCCTTTGTTTTTCATGCTTTGCTACAATAAAGACCTTCTTTAAACATTTTTATATATGGGACTTTTCTTTGATCCCTTTGGGGTAGGCCTAGTAGTGACTGGGTTGACCAATACTAAATTAATGGGGATACAGTTGTAATAGTAATAAGTTTATCAGATACTTGGCACTTAGTAACTTAGGGCTAAGTAGCACTTAGTAACTTAGGGCTAAGTATGGAAGGTGTGAGCCCTGTCCACTGTTGAGAAGGCTTGGAAGAAGGCTATTAGCTGAGACAGGAGGCCAGTGCTGTATATAAAGAAGAACTCTAGAGAGAGAGGACAGAATAGGAATGTTGCTCCTCATGAAGGAAGATTCATGGGGACTGAAGCCAGCTCAGAAAGAAAGAGAGGGAGAGAGAGTGAGTTTCTCTCCCAGTATCTGGAAACTGACTGAGAACTGAATTGGAATTTCCTGAGACCAAAATCTGGTGAAGGCCAATATTCCTTCTGAGTCCTAGAGCCAATTGAACTGCTGGAAGACTGAAGAAGCATGACCTGGATAAGACTTTGTTTATTCATGGCCTGGCTGATCCTTGAGTTCCAGGCAAGAGAAGTGGTGAAGGGTTTGAGATATGCTGAACCCTGTGAACTTGAGTGTGTGCCAGGGATTTCCCTGAAGACTGGACAAGGACTTGGGAGCTGTCTACCTCTGAGGACTGGACGAGAACCTGGCAGCTGTCTGCTTCTGAATCCAGGTGATTGTTTGGCAGATTCAGGAGGGAGCTGGAACCATGGAAGGGGATCCAGGGAATCAGAGAGACAACCCAAAGTCAAGATGAAGAAAAGGCCTCCCCTTGGACGAAACTGAGGCTTGCTGGAAACCAAGGGGTGGAGAATTTGTGTGGTTTTCTAATGACTGCTTATAGTGACTGCTTAAGTTAACGGTTGCCTCATGAGTAGAAGATTGATATATTGCGAATTGATTGATTGAATAATTAAGTGAGAAGTGTTTCCCCCTTAGGGAAACCAGGTGATTCTTCTTTTGTTCCTTGTTCTAAATATTGTGGCCACTGTAGTGAAAACTGTGTGGCCATTCTAATGTTAAGCTGTTATGAACACTATATTGTGACTTTCTGCGATAAGATGTAATATTGAGAATATTATATTGTGAATATTGTACTGAATCTTGATCTGTAATGGAATAAAGAGTGTTCACTATTATTGTGTAATCTGAATCTTAAAAGCTGTTCACAGCAGCATTCTTTCGGGAATCTGCCGGTGCTTGGCTTTACAACAGTATAGCAACTTTGGGGGAATTGTTACAAATTCCTTTCCCACATCACCATACCAGTTCACAGTATGATTGTCACCATACCCATATGCCTGTCTTCCTGCAGCCATCAAAAACTCTCCTAAACCCTCTGCAATCTAGGTTTCAACCTCATCATTCAGGTGAAAGTATTCTCTCTAAAAGTATTTCACTTGATGATCTCATCAACTCCCATGTGTTCAATCATCATTTCTATGCAGATAATTCCCAAACCTATATATCCAGTCCTAGCCTCTCTCATGAGCTACAATCCAAATCAGTAGTCTTTTGGATATATCACATTGAATACCCTGTAAGCATCACAAACTCAACATTTTCTTTTTTTTTTATAGCTTTAAAAAATTAATTATTTTATTTATTTTCTTGTTTACATTATTTATTTCCACCAGATTTTGAGTTACAGAATTTTCTCCCCGTCTTTCCCCCATGCCCATCCCCAAAACAGTGATCCCCCAATCTGCTCTCTTCTATGTCCTCCCCCAACACCCCTCTTACTTTCTGATAGGGAAGGGAGGGAAGGTATATACACACACACATACACACACACACATACATATATACATTTTTTTTTCTTAACATTTGATTATAGAGCTTTAAATTCTAGATTCCCTCAGTTCCTCCCTTGTCACCCACCCCCACTGGAAGGATAAGCAATTTGATACAGGCTATACACGTGTAATTACGCAGGACATCTCCACAGTGGACATATTGTGAGAGGCTGATTATATATCCCTCCCTCCCTATCCCACCCCGCCCCCTTGTTCTATTCTCTACTCAGTCCCTGTCTCTTTACTTAAGTGTGTTCTTCCAGCAACCCTCCCCCAGATCCTGCCCTCCCCTACATCATCCCATCTCTTATCCCCATCTCCCCTACTCTCCTGTGCGGCATGATACCCAGTATAGAGTTTGTGTCATTCCTTCCCTAAGCCAAATTCACTGAGAGTAAATGAAAGTGAAGTTGTAACAGTTATGCCTTGCCTCTTCTATGTGGGATGATTAAACCCATTTTTGTCTCTCCCTATCTCCTTTCATTGTAGTCCTCTCCCACCTCAGAATTTCACCTTTTAAAGTATCATCCCTTCCTATTCAATTGATCCTGTACCCTCTATGGACACATATACACATATAATCAGATATGTATTCATATGCATATATACCCTCCTATATAGACATATGTGTAGGTATACATATATATACATTTGTGTTCCCTTCTCCTATCCTCATACTATGAAAAGTTTCATAAGTTACTATTATCATTTTTCTATATTTGCATACAAATTGTTCAACTTTGATAAGTTCTTTATGATTTCTTTCCCATGTTTACCTTCTCATGCTTCTTGTGTTTGAGTGTCAAATTTTCTGTTCAGTTCTGGTTTTTTCATCAAGAATGCTTGAAAGTCTTCCACCTCACTGAATGATCATATTTTCCCCTGGAACATTATACTCAATTTTGCTGGGTAGGTGATTCTTGGTTTTAATCCCAGCTCCCTTGATCTCTGGAATATCATATTCTAGGCCCTTCAATCCTTGTAGAGGCTGCCAGATCCTGGGTTATCCTAATTGTGTTACCACAATATTCAAATTGTTTCTTCTTGGCAAACTGTAATATTTTCTCCTTTAACTGGGGGTTCCAGAACCTGCTATAACATTTCTAGGAGTTTTCTTTTGGGGATCTTTTTCAAGAGGGCATCAGTGAATTCTTTCAAGTTCTATTTTGCCCTCTGCTTTTAAAATATAAGGGCAATTTTCCTTGAGAATCTCTCGAAGGATGCTTTCTAAGTTCTTTTTTTGATCATGGCTTTTAGGTAGACCAATAATTTTCACATTGTCTCTCCTGGATCTCTTTTCCAGGTCAGTGGTTTTTTTCAAGGAGATATTTCACATTACTTTCTATTTTTTCATTTGTTTGTAGCTGTTTAATAGTATCTTGGTTTCTCATAAAGTCATTTGCTCCCATTTGCTCCACTCTAATTTTGAAGGAATTATTCTCTTCAGAATGCTTTTGAGACTCTTTTTCCATCTGGCAAAC
>JAQQSW010010863.1:0-12892 GCA_028646575.1 Pseudocheirus occidentalis
TTCTGTTCTGTTCTGTTCTGTTCTGTACTGTCCTATTCTATTCTATTCTGTTCTGTTCTGTTCTATTCTATTCTACTCTGTTCTGTTCTATTCTATTCTATTCTACTCTATTCTATTCTGTTCTGTTCTGTTCTATTCCATTCTATTCTACTCTGTTCTGTTCTATTCTATTCTACTCTATTCTGTTCTATTCTACTCTGTTCTGTTCTATTCTATTCTACTCTGTTCTGTTCTATTCTATTCTATTCTGTTCTGTTCTGTTCTGTTCTGTACTGTCCTATTCTATTCTGTTCTGTTCTGTTCTATTCTATTCTAGTCTGTTCTGTTCTGTTCTATTCTGTTCTGTTCTATTCTACTCTATTCTATTCTGTTCTGTTCTGTTCTATTCCATTCTATTCTACTCTGTTCTGTTCTATTCTATCTATTCTACTCTATTCTGTTCTATTCTACTCTGTTCTGTTCTATTCTATTCTACTCTGTTCTGTTCTGTTCTGTTCTATTCTATTCTATTCTATTCTATTCTACTCTACTCTGTTCTGTTCTATTCTATTCTGTTCTATTCTACTCTATTCTATTCTGTTCTGTTCTGTTTTATTCTATTCTATTCTACTCTGTTCTGTTCTATTCTATTCTATTCTACTCTGTTCTGTTCTATTCTATTCTACTCTCTTCTGTTCTGTTCTGTTCTGTACTATTCCATTCTGTTCTGTTCTATCCTATTTTGTTCTGTTCTATTCTATTCTATTCTACTCTATTCTATCCTGTTCTGTTTTGTTCTATTCTGTTCCGTTCTGTTCTATTCTATTCTGTTCTGTTCTGTTCTATTCTGTTCTGTTCTGTTCTATTCTATTCTGTTCTATTCTATTCTATTCTACTCTGTTCCGTTCTGTTCTATTCTATTCTATTCTGTTCTATGCTATTGTATTCTATTCTATTCTACTCTGTTCTGTTCTATTCTATTCTATTCCATTCTATTCTACTCTACTCTATTCTATTCTGTTCTGTTCTGTTTTATTCTATTCTATTCTACTCTGTTCTGTTCTATTCTAGTCTGTTCTATTCTATTCTATTCTACTCCATTCTATTCTCTTCTGTTCTGTTTTATTCTATTCTACTCTACTCTGTTCTGTTCTATTCTTTTCTATTCTATTCTGTTCTGTTCTATTCTATTCTATTCTACTCTGTCCTATTTTGTTCTATTCTATTCTGTTCTATGCTATTCTATTCAGTTCTATTCTATTCTACTCTATTCTATTCTATTCTGTTCTGTTCTGTTTTATTCTATTCCATTCTACTCTGTTCTGTTCTATTCTATTCTGTTCTACTCTGTTCTGTTCTATTCTATTCTACTCTGTTCTGTTCTGTTCCTTTCAATTCTATTCTATTCTGTTCTGTTCTATTCTATTCTATTCTACTCTGTTCTGTTCTATTGTATTCTATTCTACTCTGTTCTGTTCTATTCTATTCTATTCTCCTCTATTCTATTCTATTCTATTCTACTCTGTTCTGTTCTATTCTCTTCTGTTCTGTTCTGTTCTGTTCTGTCCTGTTCTATTCTATTCTATTCTATTCTGTTCTGTTCTGTTCTGTTCTGTTCTGTTCTAGTCTATTCTATTCTATTCTATTCTACTCTGTTCTGTTCTGTTCTATTCTATTCTATTCTGTTCTGTTCTATTCTATTCTATTTTGTTCTGTTCTGTTCTATTCTATTCTGTTCCGTTCTATTCTATTCTATTCTGTTCTGTCCTGTCCTGTTCTATTCTATTCTATTCTGTTCTGTTCTGTTCTATTGTATTCTACTCTGTTCTGTTCTGTTCTGTTCTATTCTATTCTATTCTGTTCTGTTCTGTTCTCTTCTATTCTGTTCTATTCTATTCTATTCTACTCTGTTCTGCTCTGTTCTATCCTATTCTGTTCTGTTCTATTCTATTCTGTTCTGTTCTATTCTATTTTGTTCCGTTCTATCCTATTCTATTCTACTCTATTCTATTCTGTTCTGTTTTGTTCTATTCTGTTCTGTCCTGTTCTATTCTATTCTGTTCTGTTCTATTATGTTCTGTTCTGTTCTGTTTTATTTTATTCTCTTCTCTTCTATTCTGTTCTGTTGTGTTCTATTCTATTCTGTTCTGTTCAATTCTATTCTGTTCTGTTCTGTTCTCTTCTGTTCTGTTCTATTCTATTCTATTCTACTCTGTTCTGTTCTATTCTGTTCTGTTCTGTTATGTTCTGTTCTATTCCATTCCATTCTGTTCTGTTCTGTTCTACTAACTTTTTTTCTTGCACTTCTTTTTCTTCGGAATGTTTGTTGTTGTTGTTGTTACCTTCTATACAATTTTGTGACCCTGTCTAAAGTCCTTTGGGTACTTCGTCTACCAGACCTAATTCATCCCTTCCATTTCATATACATAAAAGAGTTTATTTAGATCATACCTATATGGTATGATGGCATTCCCTACTCTCTTTAGTTTGTCTCTATTATATGTAAAGGGCTGCATTAGCAGCCTGCCTCCTGATATTGAGTTAGACTCTTAGTTTAAATAAATAACCTCCAAATAGGTTCTAATTGAATGACTGTGGGCAGTACTTAACTCAGAGCTAAACTACAACTCTGGGTGGGTATTGAGTAGCAAAGTGAGTGTGAGAAATAATTCTTTGTAGGTAGGTCAGGACTTCTCTGAGACTGCTAATCTCCTCCTGCAAAGACACCTGTGTTTTTGTGGCTGAGGACAGCCCAGCTCTTATGCACTTAAAGGTTTGCAAAAGGAAGTATAAAATATGGGGGAAGTACAGGCTATGGAGAGGCAAGGTGATGTAGTAGGAGAAGCATTGGAGTCAAAAAATACTTACTGGCCATGGGACAAGTTGCCTAATTTTTCTGAGACTCATGTTCTCTATCTGTAAAATAAGATAATAATACCTTTACTATTACCCTACTTCACTGAATGTAAACCATAACATGCTGAATAACACTACTACTAATAATAGTGATAATAACATTTATTATTATTATCAATCCTATGTACTAAGATCTCTTTGATTTCTAACACTCTCTGTTCTAAGAGCCCTTCCAACTCTGTTATTCTATCTTCTGTTATTACTACATTATTTTAATTTCATAAGAATAGAACATAAAAATAATGCTATGACAGTAATATTAACAAAGAGATTTACTTCTATAGAAATTCAATCAAACTTTTGTCCTGTACAAGGAACTTAGAGGGAGTGAGGGCATCTTATTCCACCTCTTTGGGGATTCTATTTATTTTCATCCTGAGTATCCTGATGCAACATCTCTAGAGTAAGAGATGTATGTCATTTTTATCCTTGCCCATCAGATGAGGATTAATGGAGTCAGAAGCAGGTGAGGCTACCAGCTGGTATAAGCAATGAACAGAATATAAAGCTGGAGAGTTGATCTGAGGCTTTCTTTCTGTGCATCATTGGGAGCTTTCAGGTGCTTTGGGCCTTGGAACTAACTAGGGGCTATGGGATTCTAGGACTCCAGGCAATATGATTCCAAATCCAGGACTCTTTGAAAAGTATAACCCAGTATAATTTTTAAGTGAGAAGAGCTATTTTTAAAATAATATTCTTCAAATTATATTCTTAGAATACAACTTTTTGATTTATATGAACTGATGCTAAGTGAAGGAAGCAAAACCAGGAGAGACTATTGTACATAATTACAAACACATTGTATCTGTGATGACTAAATTTGATAGACGTGGCTCTTCTCAGCAACACAAGGTTCTAAGACAACTCCAAAACACTCATGATGGAAAAGGCTCTCCACATCCAGAGAAAGAATTACGGAGTCTAAATGCAGATGGAAGCAAACTACTTGCTCTCTCCCTTTTTGGTTTTGTGTTGTTTCTTCTCTCTCACGGTTCATTCCATTGGTTATAATTCTTCTTTACAACTTGACTATTGTGAAAATATGTTTAATGTGAAGGTATATGTAGAACCTATATCACATTGCATGCCGTCTTGGTGGGGAGAGAGGAAGAGATGGAAGGGGAGAAAAATTGGAACTCAAAAACTTATGGAACTGAATGTTGTAAACTAAAAATAAATAAATTTAAACGAAAAAAGAATACAAGTTTTTGCAGAGTTATATCATATATCATACACTGTAGAATGAGTAAGATGAAATGGATATAAATTTATAACAGTGAAAAACAGAAATAAATGAGAATCATTCATTTAAAAATTAGACAAAGTATTGTAATGGAAAGTAGCATCTTTTCTATAAATCAAAGAAATAACTAATTTCTCAGTATCTTTAAAATTAAAATTTAGTAGAAAAGAAACATATATAGTGGTCTGTTAGCCAACGATATGAAAGTATGCCCATTGGCCTCAGGATATACTGGAAAGAACAGTGGACTTCACATCATCCCATCTCAAACCTTTACCAGTTGTGTAACCAGAGAACTTCCTCTCAAAGTCACAATTTCCTCATCTGTAAAGTGGGGATAACCAGAACCTTAGTTTTTGTCTTATAGGAGTATTGTGAAGGAAGGCATTGTGGAAAGTAAACTGTCATCATTATCCATTCATATTTACTTATTTCTCAGAATCATTTAAGGGAGAGCATGCTTGTAGGTTAGACTCAAATGTCTGACAAACACATGACTTCTATTTCAGGGTCACTCCACTGCTCAAAAATCTTTGGAAACTCTTTATTGCCTATTGAGTAAAGTTCAAATTCCTTTGGCATTTTAGGCCCCCCAAAATTTGTTGCTACCCTACCTTTCCAAATCCATCTCATATTAATCCCTTCCACATATTGTACCTATTTCTTTCCCCTCCCAACTCTGATCCTTCAGTCTAGACTTCAAATCTATGTCTGCTGCTGTCTCGTCCTGGATCTTCCCTTAGTGCCTGGGACCTTCTCCCCCTGAAACATCCAGTCCCTCATGTGGCCTTCCCAACCTAGAATATCCCTCCACAAGGGCCAAGCCCTTCTCTACTTATAAGTTCCTTCTTGGGCCTACATTTCATGGAGGGGACCAGGTTAGCCTTCATTCCCCTCCTAACTTCATCCATGATGTCAAGACTTCAAAAACGTCTTCCCAAGCTGGGAGCCTTCATCTCTGAAGCCCACCCCAAACCCCTCATCTCTTCTTCATCTCACCTCTATTTTGAAAGTTGTCTTCCCCCATTTAGAGAGTAAGCTCTCCGAGAAGACAGAAGAGACTGTCTCTATTTTTACTTATATTTTAACCCCCAGTGCTTACTGCAGTCCCTGGCACATAGCGAGCACTTAGTCAATGCTTCTTTCCTACCTTTCTTCTTACCAAACTGAATTGTTCTCTGACCCCTGAACACATCCTATACTTTCACATCTTCCTGACTTTACTCACACTGTTCTCTGTATAAAAACTCCTCTATTCCCTTACTCAGTTGTTCAATCTCTGCCTGACTAACCATTATAGCCCAGATTAAATACCTCTAACAGGCTTCTTCCTGTTTGGTAATGGCTTTCCTCCCCAAAGGTCACATAACATTTTGTTTCACCTTTCTAAAATGCTTAGTGCTGTAATATTGTTTATTATACTTATCTGTGTTTACAGCTTATTTTATCCCTCTGCTAGACTGTAAGTTCTGCACACAGAATTTAATAAATGACTCTTGTTTGAATGAATGATTGAATGAATGAATGAATGAATGAATGAATGGAGAGGCAGTGTGATGTAACTAAATGGGCACTGTAATTGAGGTCAGAGAACCTGAGTTTAAATCTCAGTTCTGTTACATAATACTTACTGTAATTTGGGTTAATTTGTTTAACCTCTGTGAGCCTCAATTTCCTCCTCTGTAAAAAACAAACAAACAAACAACAGATTAGATAAAACAACCTCAAATGCCCCTTTCCAACTCTAAGTCCTATAAATAAACATTCCTGATGTGGATAAACATACAGAATCTATCTGGGCTCATTCTGAGTCAGACAACATCTTTACTTGGTCAGACTAAAGGGTTAAACTTCCTGAGGGACATTGTTTTCTTATAGGATGCTCCTGATTTCCACAAGGGCAAGTACTTGCAGAGCATGGTACAGAGAGGAAAAGCAAAGCCGGCTTTGGAGTTCAAACATCTTTCACTGAGGACTCACTTGAAAACAACACAGCCCATTAGCCCCAAGCTGAGTCCTGACACCATCATTCAGAGAGAGATTAAGCTCCCCAACTGGCAGGGGGCCAGCCATGAGCCAGGTGCCTCGCTACCTAATGCCCTGGGGCCACCTAGTGAGCTCCCCATAGACTTCTGGAAGAGCCTTACCTCAGGCTGGCCCTCTGTTCTATTTCAGGTCCTACTTAGGGTTTCCAGCTGGCTGGCCCAGCTCCAAGGAGACAGGCCTTCACTTCAAATTATCCTGACACTGATGAGGCAGGTTATGAAAAGGAATGTACAAGAGGAAGAAGAAAATACTTAGTGCCCTGCTCTCCTATTTTGGCTAAGAGAAAGGTATTGTTTACACATTATAGCTCATTATTCCAATGCACTCAGACGGGGTGGGTACACAGAGAAACAGGAGAAGAGACCAGTGAAAATGCCATTCTGGTTTTAAAAGGGGAAAGAGATGTTTGTATGTTTTAGTGCCATGGAAGGGAGTAATAACATGAGACTGGATAGGTATTAGTTATAAGAGCCTTGAATGCCAGTAAAAGGAGTTTGAATTTTAGTTGGTGGTCAGTAACATGTACTTGAGATTTTTGAGCAGAAGGGCGACGTTGCTGTTACTGACCCTCTCTGCATCATGACTTTCCAAAGATGCCTCTTTTTGTATCCCTAGCACTTAGTTTAGTGCCTGGCACACAGTAGGTGCTTAATAAATGTTTATTGATTGATTGACACTATATTTCTCTAGCTATAATCTAAATAGAATGGGTTTGCTGTGGGTTTGCAGTTCAAATCCTCTTTATATCTGAATATAGGACATTCTATCCATACAATAAGCCACATTCTACTCTTGTCCTACCTCTAAAGTGCTGACAGGAGTGTCCCTCTCCCCCAGTTCTCCCCAAATATCACTCAATCATCAGTTGTGGCCACTAGGCCTTAGTTGTTCATTCTAATCAACTGTAATTGACATGCATCAATATAGCCCCTGTCCTGTTTCTGAACAATGGCAAGCCTTGCATAGTTGATACTTAGATTTGGAATTCAAAGTCAGGTCCTGCTATTTTTTATCTCTTGGTAATAACTATAACTCTTTTTCAACATTTTCTCTTTCCTCTTCACCATTGTTAACATCTCTTATCATCCAGATAGTTAGTCATTAGTAATACAATCACATACCTTGACAATTAACTGAAGGTTAGAGAATGTTTTTGGTAGAACCGCTGGGGCTCTTAAGGGAGGATACGGACAAAAGCAGCATGATAGAAGAGCATGTTTGGGCCACAATCTTCACCTGAGGTGGGCCTTATAGTCATTGAGGGCCTTCAATAAGCAGAGATCCTAGGTCGTGGATTTAAAGATAAGGAGGTAACCTAGAGATCATCTCTGCCAACCCTTTCATGGATGTGAATGAAGTCACTGAGACCCAAAGCAGTTAGCCAAAAATTAGACGGACAAAAAAAAGAAATACAGCATAGCAAAGTATTTTGACCCAAACCTTGAGATTTGGCTTAGAGCAGATTTTTTTCTCTAAGTCCTCCGCTGTCTCATTGGATCTGTATTCCCTTTAACAACCCACTTTTCACACACAGCTCCCCTTAGTTGGTGGATTGGGTTTGCATGACTATGTCTTACCTTCCAGGTAGTAGAAACTTAGAGTCAGGAAATTGGAATTTGGGTCCCATTTGTGGAATTTTTGTGAGGATATGGAGTATAAAGCACTTCACAAATCTTAAGGCACCGTAGGAATATAGAATTAGAAATAATCTAAATATTTGAATGTTGTGCCCTAATTCAAGTCCTGAGTCACCTGCCCACCACCTGAGCATGGCCCACCTGTGTCCCACCCTTAAGCCCCTTTTCATTTTTGCTTTTTGTCCCTACTTCTCTTTTATAGCCTGTAATTGCCTAAGGCAAGTCTGGGCAAGTTGCCCAAGGAGGCATAGTTCCCTACCCCCTAATTCCTCAAATTAGCATTCTGTACTTTTCCTTATACTATACAAGGATTAGCCTAGGGTGCAAGACTAGAGACCACCCTATCCTGTTCCACTGACCAAGCAGGGTCCCCATACCCTTTACCTAGAACATGACCTTGGTCTATTCTGGGACTTTCCAGTCCCCCTTCCCCATGATCCTGCACCCTGCTCTGGAAAGTGCTGATTATGGCCCTCCACCCTGTATTGGGAGTAGGGACCTTTATGTCATCGGGGGGTTGCACCCTTATGCTTTTGTACCCCTGCACCATATTCCCAAAATAGCTAACCAATCAACTCTCTCAGCTTCTGTAATGTAAGAGCTTTTGCTAGCCTCCTCCCTGATTGTGGTTTGCAGTTTGGGTCTGTATAACTAAGTCTGTAAGGCCCAATGGATACTACTCATTTGAGTGATTATACTTGAGTAGTTGCACGCTTGATCAGTAAATCCACACCTAAATTTACCTTGAACCCAGGTCTCAGCTCGCTCTTATTCTCTGTACAACATGAAAATATCAGAGACTAGATGAATCATGATGCCACTGAGAGAAATAATAAAAAATTTTAATAAGAGGAACAAAATAAAATGCAAAAGAGGAATGAAAAAGGTCAGTTTGGGGCCAGAGTATGAATTTGCAGTGGGACATTCATTTAGAAAAGTCCTAAAGGAAGCCAAGGACCTGGATGTAGAGGTCAATGTTAGGGACACTGATTTGAGATTCATTTAAGTGCAGGTAGTCATTGAAGCCATGAGAGTCTGAGGAGAGAGAATATAGTGAGACAAAAGAAGAGGACAGACTGTTGGAGAACTCCGTCTTGATGTCTGGACTCCATATTCCAGAGGATTTAGGGTTTCCACAAAACAGAAGCTACAAATTTCTTTTTCTTAATCTTTCTTAGGCCCAGTAAAAGAACTTTCCATTTTCTGTCCTCTTATTGATATCTAAAAACCAAAAGGATCAAATGCTTATAGGATCATAAGAGAACTGAAAGAGACCTTGTGGACAATTTGTCCAACCTTCTAATATTACAGAGGAGAAACGAAGGCTCATAATTGTGAGCTAATTAAACAATGAGAGAGGTCTAGGATGACCAAGGTCAAGCATACTTAATGCTGAGGTTGAGACATAGAAGACTGATTCATTTCCCACCTTTTGACCTTCCTGGAGCTCAATAGTTACATATTCCTAGAATCATGCTCTGTCCCAAATAGTTCTGCACTGAGAGATGGCGTGGTGTAATGAGAAATAACATTGACCTCAAAGTTGGAAGACTTGCATTTAAATCTCTGTTCTTGATATTTACTATCTTGGACAAGGCATTTAACTTCGCTTGCCATCTCTAAAATGGGAATAATAGTACATGAACTTCATGCCTCAAAGGGCTATTGTGAGAAAACTCTGTAAGAGGCTGCTAGTAGCACAGTGGGTAGAATGTCTGATCTGGAATCAGGAAGACTTGAGTTAAAATCCAGTCTCAGATACTTACTAGCTATGTGACCTTGGGCAAGTCACTTAGATCTCTGTCTGCCTCAGTTTCCTCGTTGGTAAAATGGGGATAATAACACCTTAACTCAAGGGGGTTTTGTGCAGGTCAAATGAAATAATATTTGTAAAGTGATTAGTACTGCACCTAGTACATAGTAGGTGCCTATGCTTATTAGTCAAGAGTCAATAGACACTTATTAAGCAATTACTATGTGTCAGGTTAAGCCCTGGAGATACAAAAAGGCATAAGACAGTCCCTGCCCTCAAAGACTTCACAATTCAACAGATAAATAGGAAATAAAAACACAGGGAAGGCCCTAGAATTAAAAGGGGTTGAGAAAAGCTTCCTATGGAAGTTAAGATTTTAACTGGGATTTAATAGAAGCCAGGGAAGTCAACAGGCAGAAATGAAGGAGAGCATTCCAGGTATAAGGGAAAGGCAAAGAAAGTGCCTGAAGCCAAGAGACGGGGTGTCTTGTTCATAGAACAGCCAGAAGGTCATAGTTGCTGGATAGAAGAGTATGTGGCAGGAAATAGGGAATAAGAAGGCTGGAAAGATAAGAGGTAACTAGGTTATGAAGAACTTTGAAAATCAGAGGATTTTTGATCTGGAAGGAAGCCAGTGGAGTTTATTGCAGTGTGTTGATGTGATTGGACCCGTGCTTTAGGAAAATCACATTAGTGGCTGAATGGAGGATGAATTGGAGTGGGGAGAGACACCAGCAGCTATCACAGTAGTCCAGGGGTGAGGTGATGAGAGCCTGGAGATGGAATGGTGGCAGCTTAGAGAAGGGGCCATATTTGAGAGGTGAAACCATCAAGTCATTAACACAGTGGTTCTCAACCTGTGGGTCGCTATCCCTTTGGGATCGAACAACCCTTTCACAGAGGTCACAGGGCTTACCAAAGACCATCGGAAAACACATATTTCTGATGGTCTTAGGAACCTCCTCTATTCATCTCCAGGCAGGTCCACCCACATGCAGACACGCTCACATATGACTATTAAAGGGTCACGGCATTAGGAAGGTTGAGAACCACTGTATTAACAGATCAGATAGAGGGAATTGAAGAGAGTAAGAAGTGGAGAATGACTCAAGGGGGAGGTTATGAGTGTGAGGAATGGGGAGGATGGTGTTGCCATTAACAGTGATAAAGAAGGCAGGAGAAGAGGAAAGTGTAGGAAGGAAGATGAGTTCCATTTTGGATGTGTTGAATTTAAGGTATTTACTGGACATCCAGTTGGGTATCTGAAAGGCAGCTAAAGATGTGAGATTAGAGGTCAGCAGAGAGGTAGATTTGAGAATCATCAGCAAAGAGTAATGAAATCAATGGTAGCCAACAAGATCATGAAGGGAAGTAGAATAGAGGGAGAAGAGGAGAGGGCCCAGAATAGCACACTAAAGGACACCTAGATTTAGGGGGCATGATCTGGAAGAAGATCCAGCAAAAGAGACAGAAGATATGGTCTCATAAAAGGAGAAACAAGAGGGTGGTATCCTGAAAACCTAGAGAAAAGAGAATATCACGGAGAAGAGGGTGAGCTACAATGTCATTCTCTTCTCTTTCCTTATTCCCTCCCCTGTTCCTCAAACCTAAAAATGCTCCAGAAATGTCAGCTTTCGTTGTCATTATTTGCAATTGTCTAGTCCTCAAAGTGGGCTGCAACAAGTCTGCCTGGCAGCTCTGGTTTGGGAGTAGGAGAGGATGAGGTCAGTAGGAATGGATGGCAGAAATGTCGCATTGTCTTGAAAGTTGGAATCTCTTTCTACAGCTCCTTGAAACCACAAAGGCAGCCTTAGTAAAGTCGGGTTGTTTTTTTTCTGTGTGAAGCTGAGAATTCATTTGACTAGAAGAAGGTTTAAGTAGTGAATTCATTTCAGGCAGACACTGCCCTATACCCTGACATTCTAGGGTTCCCAGCAACCCCAAACCACATTACATAAGATATGCTATCAAAATTAATAAGACTAGAGCATGAAATTAAAGGTATAAAGATAAAGAGGAGATAACGCTATCCCTATTTGCTGATATTATAATGGCCTGTTGAAAAATCCCAGAGAATCTAAAAAGATACTAATTGAGACTAGCTACAGCAAAGTTTCAGGCTACAAAATAAACCCCCCCAAAATCAACAGCATTCTATGTTTTTTTTAATTTATGTATTTTAATTTTTTTAACTTTTGTTTATTTTAATTTACATCATTCATTTTCATGAGATTTTAATTTACAAATTTTCTCCCAGTCTTTCCCCTACCCACCACCCCAAAACAGCCATTGCATGGTATACCCCTTCCCCTAATCAGCTCTCTCCTATATCCTCCCCCATTACCCCTCTGACTTTCTGGTAGGGCAAGATGGATCTCCCAACCCAGTACCTATATATTTCCCTCCTTCCTATTCCATCCCCCTCTTGTTCTATTGTCTACTTTTTCCCTGTCCCTTTACAAAAGTATGTGCTTCTAACAACACTCCCCTCCAACCCACCCTCCCCTTTATCCTCTCCCCTCTCATTCCCTTTCCCCCTATTCTCCTGTAAGCCAAGATACCCAATTTAGAGTGTGTTATTCCTTCCCTAAGCCAACTTCAATGAGAGTAAGGTTGACCCATTCTCTTTTGCCTTCATGTTCTTCCCCCCTATTGTAACAGTTATCCCTTACCTCTTCTATATGAGAGGATTAATCCCATTCTGTCTCTCCTTGTCTCCTCTCATATTATTCCTCTCCCACCTCTCAATTACACCTTTTAAAATATTATCCCATCCTAATCAATAGATCCTGCGCCCTTTGTCTATGTACACATACATACACACACTCACATATGTATTCATATGCATATATACCCTCCTATATAGACATATGTGTATGTATACATATATATACATTTATATTCCTTTCAACCATCCTCATACTGAGAAAAGTTTCATAAGTTATAATTATCATGTTGGCATGTAAATAGTTCAACTTTGATAACTCCCTTATGAATTCTTTTCCATGTTTACCTTCTCATGCTTCTTGTATTTGAATGTCAAATTTTCTATTCAGTTCTGATTTTTTCACCAAGAATGCTTGGAAGTCCTCCACCTCATTGAATAACCATGTTTTCCCCTGGAACAATATACACAATTTTGCTGGGTAGGTGATTCTTGGTTTTAATCCTAGCTCCTTTGATCTCTGGAATATCATATTCCAGGCCCTTTGATGCCTTAATGTAGAAGCTGCTAGATCCTGGGTTATCCTGATTGTGTTTCCACAGTATTCAAATTGTTTCTTCTTGGAAGCTTGTAATATTTTCTTCTTGATCTGG
>JAQQSW010010864.1:0-12892 GCA_028646575.1 Pseudocheirus occidentalis
GAAGGAAGGAAGGAAGGAAGGAAGGAAGGAAGGAAGGAAGGAAGGAAGGAAGGAAGGAAGGAAGGAAGGAAGGAAAAAACTAAAAGGAAGAAGTAGGGAGAGAAGGAAGACTGGGAGGAGGAGTAGACAAAGAGGAAGGGGGAAATAAGGAAAGAGGTAGCAGTGAAAACTTGATTTACAAAGATTTCTGAAATTACCTTGGAAAAGAAAAAATGTTAATTACTTTGGACATAGGTTAGTGCTCACAACAAGGATATGGACAAAGTGTCAAGAAACCTTGTTCTTACCTTAGTTGTTTCAATAATTAACTGTGACTTTGGGGAAAACACACATGCTCCGTCTCCATTTCATAAGTATAACTAGAGGATTGGTATAGATCATTGTGTGAGGGATAACTTCCAGTGAAGTTCCCCCATTCTGAAACATCAAATTTAGAGTGGCTTCAGCATCCACTAGGCCTAAGTTTAGAAGTCACCTGACCTTACAGGAATCTGGGACTTAGAACAACAGAGACCCTCTCCAGGGCCACCCCAGCACAAGATATGCCAAATAAGGACAAAACTGCTTTCCTGGCCTTGCATTGGACACCCACATGTTTCTGTGTTCTTTGTCTCTGAGACAGATTCCTGCACTTAGATTGTGAGCCTGCCTCCCCACCAATGGGAGTAAAGGCCAGTTGGAGCTTGGTGTTTCTTCGTTAGGGAGTATATAACCATGGGCTTGTTTCCACATGTTGCACTCCCTGGCAGACACCGTTTGAGCAACATGTGCCCTTTCACATGAGAAAGAACAAAGACCTTTTCTGATCTCAGACTCAGACTCCAAACTCTTTCATCTCACACAACTGGAACACTGATTTAGAGCTGGAAGGGGTCTTGGAGATGATCAGGTCCAATTCCATCATTTTATAGATAAAGAAATTTAGGCTGGAAAGGTTAACTGATTTGCCCAGGGTCACAATGCTGTTAAGTACATGAGGCAGGGTTTGAAGACAGAACTCTGTCCACCATGTTACATTCTCAGCCTCAAAGATGATTTGTCCCATCCCTTGTTTATAGAGTAGCAGTAGCAGCAGCAGTAGTGGTGGTGGTAGTAGTGGTGAGGAACATGGGGGTGGCAGTGAGTGGGGGAGGGGTTACTTGTGGTAGTGGTATAAAGAGCTATCATTTATTTAGACTTTTAAAGTTTGCAAAGTACTTTACACATGTTATCTCATCTGATTTCCACAATAATGCTGTAATTCAGTGGATCAGGCCTGGGAAACTTTAAAAAAATATAATAGTAAAACATTTTAAATTACAACATTCGTAGTAACCAATGAAAGAAAAGCTCATTTATGTTACTCTCTAACATTTACTATATCCTTCCTACCTTCCTTCTTGTCTCCCTCCTTTCATTCCTTCTTTCTTTTCTTTATTCCTTCTTTCCCCTCTCCCTCTCTCCCTCCCTCCCTCTCTTCTGTCCTTCCTTTCTATAAGTTTCATAAGACATGTTACAAAAACTACTTTTCTAAGCATTATTAATGAGAAGAATACTACAGAGGGCGTTTTTGTAGCCAAATTTAACTATTAAGTTTAATTTTAAGTATAAAATGTCAACTGTTAGATTAAAAATGTTCTAGTTCTATTCCTAAAGTTTATTTACAAGGAAGATTAGGTAGTTTATTTCATTTGAAAAGTTTCATGAGTAAGAAAACCAATTATAGAACTATAAGCTCATTTTATATTACCATAGTGATTATATTTTCAGAAAAAAATTAACTCCCATAATGTTTCAGAGGATATTTCTGCTGTAAGACCTCATTAAAAATACACACATCCCTTTAAAAAAGTTAGGATTGTCCTAGTAATAAATACAATTTCTAGTTATTAGTTATATGTGTGTATACCTGTATGTATATATACATGTATGTATATATTCTCTATTATACGTGTATGTATACATATGTGTGTATATTTACATATGTGTATATTGTCTATTATACATGCATATCTGTGTGTATTCTCTATTTTATACATACATTTATATGTGTATAAATATGTAAACTCGCATGGATATACTGAAATCTCTCATACAAAGTCATGAAGAGACTCTGTACTCTTCAAGGAAAATGAAAGCCCTTCCTCTGTGATCCCTATTGTCCTAGGTATAATAAATCTTTGATAAACCTAACAATGCAATGACATTCACACATAGTCCACAATGTATGTGGAAGTCAAAGTGGTGTGTAACTCAGTAAACTACAGGAGAGTAGGTTGCTGCAGTCAGTAAGAACAAAGAACTGCAGCAGTATCCTCAAAAGAAGAAATGATAGCATTCACTAAATGAAATATCAATGAAATTTCCTTTAGTAAAGCCTCCTTAAATACACACCTTTTCTAGGAATTGGGATTGTCATGAACATCAAGACATTAGTCACCATACTAAAAGAGCATTACCAGTGGTAAATTGCTAGGAGGTAATCACAACTTTAAGGGAGTTGCTAGAGTTAATAGTCAAGCAACTTGTTTCAGGAAGGTGAAAGATAGAATATTAAAAGTTGTTTGTGACTTCAGCTATAGTTCTGATAAGCAGATTAACAACAGATTATACAAAACAATTAGGGAATATTTCCAACGTGGTTTTTAGAGGGTGGAGGGGTAGTATGATCCAAGGTAAATGACATACTGATAGGGCACTAAAGCCCTTTATAAGATAGGTTACACAAGGAGAAAGAATGGATTAAATGCTGGAGTTAGAGTTAGGATAACTCTCTTTAAATTCTACTTCTGGCACTTACATTATTAATTGTGTACGTACTTGGGCAAGTACTCTGTACTCTATGTACTTCAAATAATTCCCTAATATTTATCTACAAAATCAAAGATGGGTTGGTGAAGTGCTAACTAAATTATCTTCATGAATACATGTATCATGAAGTATGGAAGCAAAATGAGGGGCTACATGAGATAATCTATATTGTCTATCCCAGATTGTCACATGAGAATTAGTTACACATGACATTCTCTACTTAAGAAGGAAAGTAGAAAAGCACAGTATGGGGCTGCAAGGTTGTAAAGCCATGAATGAGCAGCTTTCCAGAAAAATGCTGCTGTGAACAGCTTTTAAGGTTCTGATTACACAGTATAGTGAAAACTATTTATTCCATAACAACTCAAAGCAAAACATTCACAGTAAATCATAGTACACACTAAGTTAACTCAGTCACTTATTCAGTCATCAGTCACTAAGTACAATCATTTAGTCAATCAATCATTCAATCAGCTCAATCATTCCATCATCCATCATTCACCATTCAATCATCAGAAAATACACAGACTCTTCAACCCTAAACCACTAGTAAATTTACAATTTCTTAGTCAGTACATGGTGTCCAAGTGAAGTCTTCTTTTAGCTTGACATGGCGTAGTTTCTTGGATTCCCTGGATCCCCTTCCATGGTCCCAGATCCTACCTGGATTCACCAAATTGTTACCTACGTTCAAAGGCAGACAGCTCTCAGGTCCTTGTCCAGCTCTCTGTGCAGTTCCCATTCCATATTGAAATTCAGGGTCCAGTCCATTTCAAATCCTTCACAGTCTCTGTTCCTGGAAAGATGAGGCTTAACAAATCCACAAACAGGCTCATATTAAGTACCAGCATCCCACTCAGATGCTTCCTCAATCTTCCTCAGCTCAGTCTGGCCCTTGGAAATCCTCAACAACTCCTGAGCAGCTCTGGCTGG
This sequence comes from Pseudocheirus occidentalis, assembly GCA_028646575.1. Classification (NCBI taxonomy): domain Eukaryota; kingdom Metazoa; phylum Chordata; class Mammalia; order Diprotodontia; family Pseudocheiridae; genus Pseudocheirus; species Pseudocheirus occidentalis. Next base: position 3,724 of record JAQQSW010010864.1, read on the forward strand.
CCCTGGGAAATCCTTAGAAGCTCTGGCTGGCCCTCAGACTCAGCAGAAATTTCAGCTGTTTCCCAGAATCAAAATCACTCCATCTAGGTTTTCAAAATCAAAACCGTTCTCTCTAGCCTGTGGGGAGGGTGTGTGTGTGGGTGCTCTTCAGCTTCCTTGGTGGCAGCAGCTTCTGCCTCTACAGAACTTGCTCCAAGAAGATCTGACTCTCCCTCTCTAGGTTTTTCCTTATATACAGTATTGTCCCTCCCTGTTCAGCCCCTTCCTGTTATACATCAGCAATAGGAGACAGGAGTTCATACCTTCTGTCTCTTTAACAGAGGCTTAGTCTGAACTAAGTGCTAAGTAATTCTTAGTTTAGTAATACAAAAGGAACTTCAAATCTCATTAATGTTACAAGGGTCAAGTGTTTAAAAGATGTAGATTGGAGTCCAGAAGACCTAGGATCAAATCCTCAGAAGATATATGACCAAATCCCAGACACTTTTGAAGTGTCTTACTAATTCTCCCCTCACCCCCAAGTCATTTCCTTTTCCGGACATTGTTTTCTCCTCTGAAAGAGGACAATAATATCACCCAGCTCGTTGGGTGGTTGTAAGGATCAAAAGAGATAATGTGTGAATGGTACCTTTCAAATCAAAGTGCTAAATCAATGTGTGTTTTAGTATTACAAAGATTTCCTTTAAAAATACTTATCTTTTAAAATGTTTGAATTTAAATAGGTAGGTTAAGAGGTGACAACAATAAACTGTTTGTCAATCTTACAGTTTACAGATATATTCCAGGGAATTTTATTTAACATGCAATAAGCCTCAATTTGGTAACTAGTTTAGAACAGGGATGGGAAACCTGCAGCTTTGAGGTTGCATTTGGCCCTCTTGGTCCTCAAGTGCAGCCTTTTAATTGAATCTAAACTGTGAAGAATGAATCCCCTTAATAAAAGGATTCAGTCAAAGGGCCACATTTGAGGACCTAGAGGGCCACATGTGGCCTTGAGGCTGTAGGTTCCTCACTTCTGGATGTGAACATGATGAATTTAACCATAAAATAGAAACTGATAGCAGATTAAAAATCTGAATTCGACATTATGTTTCTTTTAGGAAATGCTATAAAAATGAGAGACATGAACATAAGATAAAAGGCCAGAAATAGAATTGTATGCAAAAAAGCATAGACAACAAACATGATCTCAGACAAAGTTAATGTTAAAAATCAGATTTAGTTGAAGGAGAAAAATAGAGAAACTACACTCTACAGTCATTAACAAACAATTTTAGATCGTATAAAATACCTAAACATTATAAAAATGAGAGTAGAACTGCCAAAACAGAAATAGGAACTATGGGAATATAAACACAAAATACCTTTGATATAAATTTAGATCTAAATAACTGAAATAATATTTATTTTTCATGGGTACGGGAAGCTAATATAATAAAAAATGACAATTTTACCTAATCTATGTATATAATGGCATCCCAACTAAAGTACTAAGAAAAATTATCTTACTAAGTCAGAAAAAAAATCATAACAGAGTTCATTTGGAAGAGGGGAGGGTCAGGAACTTAAAGAAACCAGGAGAAAGATATGTGAAGGAACTAGATATAGTAGTATCAGACCTTAAATCCATATCACATGGTGAGAGAAGTGTTGAAGTGCAAAATAAATAATTTTGATTTTTTAAATCAAAATTTTACAGTGTAAATAAAGCCTATGTTGCCAAAAAATAGAGGAGTGTAGAAAGACTGGCAGGGAAAACTCTCATAGACAATTTCCCAAATAGAATGTAATTCAGTTAGAATACTGTTGTGGTGTGTTGAATTTAGAAAAACAATATGAAAGACTTGGACTTATGAAGGAAGATGCTATCCACCTATAGAAAAACAGATGACAGATGGAAATAAGCATAATATGGTTGTATACATTATGTGTCAAATGTATTATGGCTAACTCAAACATATACATGTTTGAGCACATGTGTGTATAAATGTTCGTTTATGGATATCTCTATGTGTGTATACATATATACAAATACATGTATGTGTATATACTACACACACACATATACATGTATACATATACCTAAACACAAGTGATAGTCCCACTGTTATAGAACTTGGTCAAATCCTTTTGTCCATTAAATTTTTAGAGATTTTCATATGGCAGGAGGTAACAATATGACTAATCTGTTAGCTTTAGCTACTGATGGGTGTAATAAAATGTATCCCTCTACCTTATTTACTAACTTAAATATTTCTTATTTATTTTACTTTGCTTCACTTTACTATCTATGATGGAATTGGCCTATTGGTTTGGGGATTTGGTTTTATGGTGTCTGAATAAACATTTTGCATCTGTCTTCTATATGAAGAGTCTGTCATATTTTGTTAGCAAGAACTATGCAGGCATATTTATAGCAACCACTGGAACTCTGAATATTGCAATGCCACTAAAAGGGGAGAGATTACAAATACAAATTCAAGTCTTTAGACTTTAAATCTAATGATTTTTAGAAATTCTCATATGGTACAGTAGAAAGGAAGAATAGAGGGTATTAGTCACTGGAGTAAAGTCGGGCTCTATCAACTGGTGGGGCAGAGTGGTCATTGTGGCCAGTGATGAGCCAACTTCATCACAGATGCCTTCAAATGGTCTTATAATGATATCCAGAATTCACCTATGAAACTGATACTGAATAGGGGCAATACAATGGGTCAAGTAGGGAGTGAAAAGTATACCTTTCCAGGGGGAGAAATCTGCCTTCTAGGATGTCAGAATTTAACTACAGCCATAGGAACCCCATGCTAGTTTTGACTCTGGGAATTAGATTTGCTCCACTTTAGAGAAAAAAAATAGGATAAAAATATAGAAGTCAAAGAGATGTAGATTTGAGCTTGAAATTACAGCTTTCTGACAAGTAGACATATAAAAACAACTGGAACCTGCTTCTTCAATAAATAATGAGTTTTCCTTGGTGGCAGATCTTTAAGCACAGACTGAATGACCATTTGTTTTTTATATAAAAGGGATTCATTCTTTATGTAGACAGTGGATTAGTAGACAGACAAATTCATTGATTCAATGATAACATTTGTTGTTAAATGTTCCACAACTCATTTCTCAAATTATAATGTGGTTGGGGGAGGGGTATATGTTTTTCAGTTAGCTGGAGAATTTCAAATTAGCATGTCTTGCCAAAAGTAACCAAATTTATAGCTAGAAAAGTCAGAAACTCAATAGAGACAATGCAATTATATTACTTAATAATGAAATTATTTCAAAATATTTGAAACCCAATATTACAAAAAGAACTCTACCCTTTCAGTTTTAGCTCATATCTCATACTAGATTAACACATAGTATCAACAAGCCTGAAGGTAAAGCTGAAATTTCATTAAAGATATGAGAGATTTTAGGTGAAATGATAGAGTTAAGTTATGGAATCAACGTACTTGGCAAGGTTTGAAAATTGTTCTCGATGTGTCTTACTGTTTACCAACTTCACTTATCACAAAATAAATATTTCATGCCATGTAAGATTAGAATTTCTGGTATTAAAATACTTATTTAAATATTTTATTTTAAATAAATTTATATTTATTTTAAATAAATATTAATATGTGAGCATTTGTTAAAAAAAAAAAGGAGGTCTTATTGCATTCCTTTCCATGGCACGTGGTAGGCAGTGATGTTCCATGTGATGTGTTAAGCTTTCTTGGAACCTAAATTAAAGTGTTTTAGCTCTTGAAAACACATTGATTCTACTTGAAAACTTGCCATGGCTTCAGAAAGTTCATGAATGCTCCCCTTCAAGAAAATGTGCCATGTGTATTTGGACTTACAAAATAAGTAGAAAGGGCATTGTACTGAGAGGTAACATGGTACAAGGTAATGAGGAATGGATTTAGAGTCAGAGGATTCTGATTCTAATTCTGATTCTAATCCCACATTTTCCACTTTTTTCCTGTGTGACTGTGTAAGACTCTTAACCTGTGGGGATACAAGGAAGCTCAAATGTGAAAGGAGAGGCTGGGCCTTGGTAGCTTCTAAGGTCTTTACCAAGTCAGTCTCTGTGATCCCTGGAAAATAACTTGGAGTCAGACTTCTGAGTTTATCATCCAGTTCTTTCTCTTTACTAGCCATGAGAGCTCTGGTAAATCATGTCATTTGTTTGACTCTCCCAATTTCTTCAACTGTCATATGAAGAAAGATATATTAATATATAATATAATGCAACTTTATCATTAATTAATTATATATTGATATTGACATAAAATTTATAATATATCACAATATAGTATTTAACTATCCTATAGTTTAATTATGATTATAAGGTGTTATATAAGCATAATAAGGTGATATATCCATAAATTTATTATAATTCATAATTTATACCATCATGTTATATCAATATATCATAAATAGTAAAATATCTTATTATAATCCATAATTGTGGCAATTCATAGATATCATGTTTTATCATGATATATTACTTTATTACCTATTACACCACATAGTAATTAAATTGTAGAATAGACAAATTAATTCTGAATACCAAATATATACAAGGTAAAATACAATAAAGCAACAATACAAGCTGTTACAATATTTGTATTGTGCTTTCAAAGCTGTGAAAATAAGAAATAAACTATTATTAAAGCTTAAAACTTTTGGACATCCTCTAGATAATGGATATAGAAGTTCTTTGTACAATCTGAAATCCTTTGCAAAAGTAAGATCATATGACAATTATTTCACAAAAATATTCTTTATTCAAAAGGATTTGTGTTGAGGATCCTTTACACTGGGAATTCTGAACCTTTTTTCTATCATGAGTCCTTTTGCTTGTCTTGAAGGGGAAAGCTTCAGCTGGTGGACCCCTTTCTCAAAATAATGTTTGTAAATGAATGGAAGTTTTGAATTAATAAAATACATAGAATTCCAAAAGAAACAAAGTATAGCAGAATATAGTTTTCAAAATATTGTTCGTTTGGTTCTGTTTTTTTTCCAGTTTACAGATCCCAAGTTAAGAACCTTTGCAAAGGGAACACACTTTTTAAATTCATTTATACATTTCTTTGCAGACTCTTACTTAAAGGAAGACCAGGACAGTATAGAGACACTTTGGAAGTCAAAGCATTTGGAACTACTGCCAACTTATTCATAAATGAAATGAAGTTTCCCTGAAATTATCATTTGAGTGAAGAGGAAAATTTCATTCAAGTTTTCCAATTTTATTCACTCACAATGTTCCAGAAACTTGAGGATCCTATATCAATTTAGTACACCACTATTTGAACTAGTGAGTTGTCTGTTTAAAACAGCAAACTTTGAAAAAGTGAACTCATATGCCTTTATGGATTTATTCAGTTTCAGTAATGGTTTCATTTTCTTATTCTCTCCTACATACTTTCACTCAAACAACCCCATTATAATTTGATATCTGAATAAAACTACCTGTTGGAAAAGATACTGCCCACTGTGCAGAGAGTAATTCAAAGCCAGTAGGTAGCATTCTTCCATGAGACTTGACTTTTATGAATTCAGAGAAATGCCAGCACTCTACTTGTGAACAGTCAAGTAATTAATTGTGGTAGTGTAGATTATGAATTTGTCAGAGTTCATCCAATTTATAAAATTGAATAATCAGCCTAATTAAAGACTGTAATATTTATGTTGTTAAGTACTCTAATATTTTATTCACTGCATATTGTGAGCAAGCACTTTATGTATTAATGGTTCATTTCTCATTTTCACGGGGTACAGTATTTTCTAATTCACCTTGAAAATATGAAGATAAGGAACATACATGCAAGATTGAGTTCAGCAGTTACTTTATAACTCACACCCTGACATTCCTTAATGGGGATGCTGCATTCTTATATCATTGCCTGCTGTCCCCAGGCTGGCATCAGCATTGGTGCCCAGAGGCATATTTGGCACCAGAGTGGCTGATAATGGACAATGAGGGTGCACTGCCTTTAAAAATGTAAATCAAAATTCAATACTTTTCAAAGTTCAATTCTCCTTGGGAAAAGGGAGATGGACTTCCTAAGTGCTTCCATGTTCTCAGTAAGTGGCAGATCTGAAACTTTTACTACTTATCCTAGGAAAGCACAAGCTTCAAAAAGAGGAGAGTTACTTTATAAAGAGATACTCCAAGCTCTGCTTCTCTCTGAAAATTTTCCAAAGTAACAAAAATACTTATACTTGTGAGACATTTTTTTTCAAAGCTTACTTTCTCAAATTAATATTTAGTATAAATGTCAAAAGAATTCCATAGGAATGTTTATTTTTATTTGTGGCAATCTCTTCCAATCTGTGATTGAGGGGGAAAGAAATAGTGGTGTCAAGTATCTATGGAATATTTTATGATTATGGGTATAATAATTGTCAGTGTATATATGGTACCTAATATTTGTATAATTGTCAGCATATATATGGTACCCTAATATTTGTAAAAGTGCTTTACATATATTATGTCCTGTAAACCTCACAACAACCCTGTGACTTAGATACTATCATTATTTCCATTTTATGGAAGAGACTACCTGAGGCTTAGAGAGGTTAAAGGATTACAGTCCCTTATAGCAAATATCTGAGACAAGATTTAAACTTTGGTCTTTCCAATTTCTAGTCTTTTATATAAAAAAAAGCTTGAGTCATATAAAAACTATGTGAGGTTTGTAAAATATTATCTCCCGAGATTCTGAGAAGCTAAGTGATCTGTTCAAGGCCTCCCAAATACTATAATATTCCTAGAAGGTAATGTCCTTAAGGTTTTGCTGTTGTTCAGTTATTTCACTCCTATCTGACTCTTTGTGGCCCCATTTGGGACTTTTTTGGCAAAGATGTTGGAGTGGTTTGCCATTTTCTTCTCTAGCTCACTTTACGGATAGAGAAATTAAGGCAAATAGGGTAAAATGACTTGCCCAGGGTTACACAGTAGTAAGTGTTTGAGGTCAGATATGAACTCAGGTCCTCTTGACTCCATGCCCAGCACCTACCTACCCTTATGTTCCTTCAATACACAGCTATTTTATCTTGTGTCTCTTTATTCCCATGACACTAAGACAATAACTTACATATAGTACATGATTAATAAATTCTTATTGGTTGACTGAAATAGAAATGGTAAAAAAAAGACTTGAATGGTATGATCCTGACATGTAAAAAGTACCCTTTCCACTATACCGTTCTTCTTAAAAAATGAGTTGAATTTCATTTGTCTCTTTTAAAATATCAGGCACATGAATAATTAGGGTTTGCCTTTAATGTAGTTGCTTTATTTACAGTTTCTATTATTCCAATCTAGACCTTAGTGGAAGATAAATGTAATTATAAGATGACTCAAGAATTGTGAATTCATTGTGAAAAATAGTATTAATGGTGAATACAAATCACAAAACTAAAAACATCTACTATGTGTACATACTCTTTATCTAATGTGGAAACAAATTCGCTATCATAGTATGCATTGTTGTGAAGAGAGTGAGAAAAGTGTTTTTAAAAAGTAAGATGGGGAAAACATTTTTTCAACAATAAATCCTTTTGGCTCAACAGATATATATGATACAAAATTGCTCACCGTAATAAATACAAATGTACTCTGCCACACATACCCTTCATAAGAAAGTATTTAATAAGACAAATCTAATTTTAATATTTCATTAAGTAATATGATTCAATCCACTTTAATAAAACACAATTTATTATAACCAAACTATGTATATTATATTATATATCATACTTTATGATAAAAAGTTGATTAACAAATCAGTAGCTGATGGAAACTCAGCAGGCTTAATCATTCACCAGTCTATAGGCTAGTAAACTCATAAATTAAATGATGAATGCATCTGTATTAACTTTGGCTCCCTTTTTTCATCATCCCACCTCTCCCAATAACATGAAATATTAAAAGCTACACTAGTTGAAAATAGAATCTTTGAAAATAAGGTATTGTACTGAAAGATAACATCATGGTATTTCAGGGGGAAAATTGCATTAGAAGCAACAGTAGGCAAATACTTTCTGTTATGAGTGTGACAAACTTAGCTTAAGAATTAGTCTGCATTAGCAGACAAAATGTGGAATCAAATGAAACCCAGTAAAGTGAAAAGGTTCTTTTGTGCTTGAAGATTATAATTTCACCAAAATCTCTTAGCCAAAAAAAAAGATCAATAACTACTTTAGTGTTTGAAAAAATACTATAACTTCCCCTCAGACAATGTTAATTGCTTATGGCATGGGTAGACCTTTCTGAGAGGGAACATGAGTGTGTGCTTATATATGTGTGTGTGTGTGTGTGTGTGTATGTGTGTGTTTATACATATACCTATTTATATGTGTGTTTATACATATATATGTTTATATAATACACACATATAGGTATATTCATACATATTAATATATTTAATTTTTTAGGATATAACCCCTCATCTTGCAGTCACACACTCATTATAAATACTTAAACCAGTTGATTAACTACTTGCATCTTATGATTTAAAGTATAACAACAAAAGTAGACCACATCTTTTAAAAAAATAATATTTTTTATATTTGCTTAGTTTACACTAGAAAAATGTGATAATAGATGAACAGGTGTTACTAGTAAAAGATGCTCCACACCCAGGACATAATGAGTCCTACATTAAGGTAAACAACTCCTTGGGTGAAGGGATCCACCATCCCCAGTGTTCCAAAAGCTCTGACAACAGCAATACCTTCAACAAGCATTGCTTTCAACACAACCAGCAGAGCCATTAGACAGGGAAACAACCTTTGTGGAGACAACATGAAGCAACTGATCTTCTTCTCCCTCAGCATTCATAGCTACAGAAGGCCTAGAAAATAAAGTTCTCTCTAAAAAACCTCTCAGCACTGTAAAAATGGCTTGATGCTAGAAATGAATAACATTTTTCAATGGGAAATGACATTAAAAATGAATTCGTATTTCCTTTGCCACTGTTACCCAAAAGACCATTGAGCCTTTCCATCAACCTTTTAGCTGAAACTTTCTATATGTGTTATTTTCGCCATTAGACTTTGGGAACTTAGGGAGGAGAAACTCTCTTTTTTTAAATCTGCATTCCCACCAGGGGAAAATATGGTCATTCAATGAGGTGGAGGACTTTCAAACATTCTTGCTGAAAAAACCAGAGCTGAA
>JAQQSW010010865.1:0-12892 GCA_028646575.1 Pseudocheirus occidentalis
CTTATTTGGTTTTCAAAGTCCTTTTTAAGTCGATCTATGGCTTGTAGGCAATCTTCATGCTTCTTGGAAGCATTTGGTGTGGGAGTTCTGACTGTTTTGTTTTCCTCCCCCTCTATGCTTTGATCTTTTTTGTCCCCCCAAAATGGTTCTAGAGCTTGAGTACTGTTCTTGCTTTCCTTCCTTCTCCTCATGTTGGCCTGTCAATAAACTGCTTGATTTTTTTAGCTCTGTGGAACTCTGCTTCCAGGGGGAAAGCTCTGTCCCAAATTGCTGGAGTTTTCACAGCTGCCAGAGCTATTAGGTGGGTGCTGCAGCCCCCACCAGCTTTGGCTTGGTCAAAGCACACCCCAGGACCACCACTCAAGACCACGATCCAGATCCAGGCTGCTCAATGCAAGAGCCCTTGGCCTTTGATCAATTGCTTTAGACCTCCTGTGGTTTGCAGGGCATGGGCTCTGAGGAAGCCAGGTTAGGCTGCTTCCTTGCCCTGCTGGCAGTTCAGCTGGACCACTTTTTTTCCCCCAAATTTAGCTTGAATTCCACTGACCTTTCTCTTAACCTTATTGCTCCTGGCTTGATACATGTGTGGATTGCCCCAGGTGCCGCCATTCCACTCTCCTGTAGATTCCAGCTGTGGCTTCTCCCGACCTCCCTGGGGCCAGACCATGGTTTTGGGCTGGGCTGGTTTTGGCTCACAGCCTGCCACTATGAGTCCCTCCTGCTGAGCTGCCTTCAGCCAGAGATGTGTTTTCTGTATTTTAGTGGGTTTTGGAGCCCTAAAATTTGTTTGGAGTTGTATTTTATGGGTATTTAATGTGTCTATGTGGGAGCTGTGAAACTTTGCTGCTTCTACCCTGCCGTCTTGGCTCTGCCCCCCCATAACAAAGACATTTTGGTTAAATAGCAATGTAGGTTAAGTAATAATATAGTATTCTTTTATCTTCTAACTTTTTGAGTGACTCATTTTGAAGTATATTTCTCTCTCTCCCTCTTTTGAAAGTAGTTAATGCAGATATTTATTTTGTATTATACATATTTGTGGTAGGTTTTGTTTTTCTAGCCTTCTCAAGGCTGGGGAGTGAAAGAGGAAAGGGTGACAATTCAGAATTACAAATAAAATAAAATTGGATTAATTTTTTTAAAAGAAAGCAAGTGAATCATTAACTCAGAATTACTATTGTGAAACCATAACAAATCATTCACCCTTTTCTTTGCCCAAACCAACTAGGGGCAAATTTAGGACATTGTTTGGGTGTCTTTTCTTGGTAGTTACTTAACTCTATTCTTAATGCAATCAACTGAAAAGTGATAAGTGTAAAGGGAACCATTTTCTTTAAAAAAAATTTTTTTTTTAATTTAAAACTTAAAAGGCTTAGAATAAAGTAAGATTTTTCAAATATAAAGAATACCAAAAAGATTGTATATGAAATTACAAGCTATATATTGTACACCTTCATTGTAAAAAAATTAATCATGAGACTTAAAAACTACGCACACTCACTGAAAAGAATATACCTTCATAGGAATTAAAAGTGTTTTACGTGGAGAACATTTGATTCCACACACAAGGGATGCACACACAGGAAACATATGTGACTAGAACACATGCATTTGTATCTCCAGGAGTTAGCACAATTCCTGGTACATCATAAGTACTTAATAAATATTTGTTTACCTTACTCACATTCCCAGCACTGCAAAGTTACTGGTGTCTTCTACTAATTCAGTCTCACTACTCTCTGCCATTCTCCCTCTCTCCAGGTGTTTGTCTGTGCTGATCCATAGTGACAACAGCTCATTGCTGTTTCTCCACCAAATATTGCTCTCATTCTGCCTGACTATCAATTCCATCCCTTTTCAGGGTAACTTGTCCAGGCACCTGTCAGATTTCTCCTATGGATGTTGTTGATAGAAAATAGGATATAAGCTCCTTGAGGGCAGGGATGGTTTCATTTTATCTCTGCCCAGCTGTATCAGAAAGCACCCTAGCATACCCAGTGTGACTGCTAGCACAAGCTCTTAGATCTGCTTTTCTAAAGGAAAGCAACTCAAAATGAGTTAACAATCTTACTTTAATCAGTCAAACATATATCATTTACCTAGTTCAGGGGGGGAAAAGTCAGCACCCTGAACTTCAGAGAATGCAAACAGAATACAAGCAGAAGTTATAAGCAGGCAAAGAAACAGATCAGCAAATGGGCTTCCGGCCGTCTGACCATTACATCCATACCTAGTCAGTTACCAGAGATGGAGGCATCAACATCTGGGTTTTCAAAGCTGGGGGGCTCAGCAGCTTCCCAGAGTCTCCTCTGGCCAAATCACACAACTCTTCTCAAGGTGAGCCCCAGAGCAAAACCTCACATCAGGGCATATAAAGCCTTCTGGATCAGAGAATGTCACAGTCCTCTTGACCCAATGCCCTATCACAAAGTAATAAGGCGTGGGCATTCCTGAAGAATAAGCCTCCCGCCACAGGCTCCATGTGACCACATTCAGCCTATTAGGGGGCAGAGTATCCTTTCAAATCAGGGAAGGTTCTCAGAGTCACTTAAGCCTATCAAAGGGCTAGGGGCAGGGAAGATCTTCAGATTCCCATAACACTAGCACAATATCTCCCACATGTTAGGAACTTTAAAAAATTGTAGATTAACTATTTTAGCTCTTTCAATAGCTTGTTTAGCCACTACTACTATCTTCTGGGAACTACAATGGTTAATAAGTGTTTCTGCTACAGAGGAGAAGCTATGCTGCTTTCTAGACTGCTCTCCTTAGCCTGCTCCTCTTTAGGATTTCTGGGTATATATAGACCCCTCAGATAAGCTTCTCTCTTCTGAGCACTTCAAAATTCTACCTCTGATATTTACTCCTTTTATGAATGTTTGTCATCTGTGTGACTTTGGGCAAGACAATTAACTTCTCTGTGTTTTAGTTTTTAAATACAAAATGAAGGGGCAAATATTAAATGGCCCCTGAGATTCCTTCCAACTCAAAATCTGTGGTCCTAAGAACTACTCTAGGTTTTGTAATTAGTAAATTAGTAATTAGTCTTTTTTTTATAAAGAAAGTAAAGGTTATATTCAATCAGAATTCTGAGCCAATGTCAATGAAACACTCTGCATAGTTCCCAATCAGCTCTCTCAGCCAAACTACTCCAAAGCTTTCTTCTTCTCAGGCTGCCTGCACAAGAAATCAAGGCTGAGATTAGGTCTGCCCTTTGAACTCTTCTTGCAGCTTTTTTTCCCCTGAGAATCTCTTAACTGAATTGTTTTGGCTCCCCAGGATCTTAGTTGACCTATTAACTAACTTGCAGACAGAAGCACATTTTAGATTTTAAGACTTATCATAACCCCTTTCTAAGGTAAATTTCACCAGGGTTTTATTTCATCAAACACAAAATGGATTGAGTGGTACTCTGGCAAAAAAAAAATAGTTTCAACCTCACCTCAGCAGCTCATCTGTTCTACATAAATAACAACTGCTAGCACTGAGGAATTCTGTCAGGCTTTGAACTTTGTCTCTCCCATGAAACATTCTTGAAACATTCTGCCTTTCTTTTCTCTGCCTCCTAGTTGGGCTGACTTCTTTCAAGTTTCAAGACTTTCCCAGTCCTCTTTAATCTTTTTAAGATTATCTCCAATTTATCCTGTATTTTTATCTTCTTTATACACAATTGTTTGAATTTTCCTGTACCCTTTATGTGGTGAACTCATTGATAGCAGGGGCAGTCTTTTGCCTTTCTTCATATTTCCATCTCTTAGCACAATATTTGGTACATAGTAGGCATTTAAGAAATGCTGGTTGGAGGGGCAGAGCTGAGAAGGCGGAGTAAAGGCAGGGACTCACCTCAGCTTTCCTCCAAAACTCTCCAAATACTTTTAAAAAATGACTCTAAAGAAATTCTAAAGCAACAGAACCCATAAAAAGGTGGATCTAGCCCAAGACAACTTAGAAGGTCAGTGGGAAAGGTCTGTTATACCATGTGGAGAGAGGAGTGCAGTCTGCAGGCTGCACCAGTACAGACTAGGCCCCAGTCATCCCAGAGCAGGCCTAAGGGTGGGCAGTGGAATTGCTGGCAGCAATGGCAGCTGGATTTCTGGACCTCTCCACCCACAGACACCAGGGACAACATAGAAAGTCAGCAGGAAGGGTCTGTTGTGCCAGGAAGGAAGTGGAGCACAGACCAGCATTGGCTCAGACATCACAGCACAGCCCAAGCAGGCCAGGAGCAGGCCTTGGAAGTGTCTGAATCATCATCAGCAGAGCAATGGCAGCTTATAGAGTTCTCAGTCCACAAATGGTAAGGGGGGGGTCAAATGACTGGTCAGAAGGAGATTACAGGGGTCTCTTTGCTAGCACTGAGGTAGATCTCTGTTGCTTTACCTACACTCAGATCTGAGTCCCAGTTTTGGGTGGCAATTCCAGGGCAAGGAGGAACACTAATATAGCAGAGCTTGCAGCCACAGTGGAGGGGGTCCCTCCTCACAGTTCCAGAACAGGAAAGAGTGCTTGTAGTAGCTTACAGACAAAAGCACAGGCCAAGAGAGTAGAAAACAACTCTCCTTAGATAATACTACCTTGGAAGAACTGAAAACTTACAGGTCCCTAGAAGTATCTCTGAAAATAGCTGCACAAACCCCTAAAGCTTGGGACAGTGTGTCTTCCACCATGGAAGCAGAGTCCTACTTTAACAAAGAGTTAAAAATCAAGGAATTGGCTAGGAAAATGAGCAAAGAACAGGAACAAACCTCTGAGTATAGAAAGTTATTATGATGACAAAGAAGATCAAAACATATACTGAGAAAAAGAAAACAAAGTCACCTATATTCAAAGCCTCCAAGAAAAATAAGAATTGGTCTCAGGCCATGGAAGAACTCAAAAAAGATTTTGAGAATCAAGTAAGAGAGGTGGAGGAAAAATTGGGAAGATAAATGAGAGTGATGCAAGAAAATCATGAGAAAAGAGTCAACAGCTTGGTGATGGAGACATAAAAATACACTGAAGAAAATAACACCTTTAAAATGGAATTGGCCAAATGGAAAAGGAGATTCAAAAGCTCATTAAAGAAAATAATTCTTTAAAAATTAGAATGGAGCAAATGGAAGCTAATGATTTTATGAGAAACCAAGAAGCAATTAAACAAAACCAAAAGAATGAAAAAAATAGAAAACAATATGAAATATCTCATTGGGAAAAAAAACTGACCCAGAAAATAGATCCAGGAGAAGTAATTTTAAAATTGTTGGATTACCTGAAAGCCATGATCAAAAAAGAATCTAGACATCATCTTTCAAGAAATTATCAGGGAAAACTGCCCTGATATTCTAGAACCAGAAGCTAAAATAGAAATTGAAAGAATCCATCTATCATCTCCTGAATGAGATCTGAAATGAAAACTGCCAGAAATGTCATAGCCAAATTCCAGAGTTCCCGGGTCAAGGAGAAAATATTGTAAAGAAGCAGAAACAATTAAAGTATTGTGGAGCCATAGTCAGGATCACACAAGATTTAGCAGCTTCTATATTATAAAATCAGAGGGCTTCAAATATGATATTCCAAAGGGCAAAGGATCTAGCATTACAACCAGGAATCACCTACACAGCAAAACTGAGTGCAATCCTTTAGGGGTAAAAGTGGATATTCAGTGAGATATAGGACTTTCAAGCATCTTGGATGAAAAGACCAGAGCTGAATAGGAAATTTGACTTTCAAATACAATACTCAAGAGAAGCATAAAAAAGTAAACAAGAAAGGGAAATTATAAGGGACTTAATAAGGTTAAACTGTTTACATTCCTACATGGGAATATATTTGTAACTCATAAGACCTTACTCATTATTAGGGTGGCTAGAAGGATTATATATAGACAGAAGACATAGGTATGAATTGGATATGAAGGGATAATATCTAAAAAATAAAATCAAGGGGTGAGAGAGGAATGTATTGGGAGAAAGAGAAAAGAAAAGATAGAATGGGGATAAATTATTTCATGTAAAAGTGGTAAGAAAAAAACCTTTGTAGTGGAGGAGAAGAAGGGGGAAGTGAGGGGAGTGAGTGAACCTTACTCTTATCAGAACTGGCTCAAAGAGGGAATAACATACACGGGCAATTGGGTATAGAAATCTATCTCACCACATAGGAAATTAGAAGGGGGAAGGGAATAAGAGAAGGGAGGGCAGATTGGGGGAAGGGGCAGTCAGAAGCAAAACACTTTTGAGGAGGGACAGGGTGAAGAGAGAGAGAGAATAGAATGCCTATTAGAACTGGCTAATAGGACAGAAAAGGTAAATGACAAATGTTGGAGGGGATGTGGCAAAATGAGACATTAGTGCACTGTTGGTGGAGTTATGGACTTATTCAACTATTCTATAGAGTAATTTGCAATACCACTACTATATCTGTCTCCAAAAAGAGATCAGAAACAAAAAGGAAAAGCATCTATATGTACAAAAATATTCATAACAACTCTTTTCTAGGGGCAAAGAATTAGAAATTGAAGGGATACTCATCAGTTGGGGAATGACTGAACAAGTTGTGGTATGTAATTATGATGAAACACTGTTGTACTGTAAGAAATGATAAGCAGGATGCTCTCAGAAAAACCTGGAGAGACTTACATGGGCTGATGCAAAGTGAAATGTATTGTGTACAAAGTAAGAGCGATATTGTAGGATGATCAGCTGTGAATGACTTAAGCTAATCTCAGTAATACAGTGATCCAAGACAACCCTGAAGGACTTATGATGAAAAATGCTATCCGTTCCCAGTGGAATAACTGATAGTGTCTGAATGCAGATTGAAGAATATTTTTTTCCACTTTTTTTTTGTCTGTGTTTTCTTTTACAACATGAACATTATGGATGTATTTTGCATGACTACACATGTATAACCTTTATTGAAATGCTTGCCTTCTCAATGGGGGAGCAAGGAGGGAGGAAGGGAGAGAATTATTTTTTGAAGACAAATGTTAGAAATTGTTTTTTACATGTACGTGGGGAAAAATTAAATGCTAAATAATAAAAAGTTGCTAGATGACTGACCTGTTTCTCCCAAGCATCCTATCACATCCTGATGTCTCTCTCTGACCTCTCTATATCTATAAGAAATTAATTGCTTAATTGACTTTCTTTCTTACTGCCTTTTTTTGACTGCCTAGTCTTTGTGACAGAAACTGAGAGCCATAAGAATTGGTTCTCTGTTTAAAATAATAATTGGCAGTTAGGTGGCATAGAGGATAGAGTGCCAGGCCTTTATTCAGGAAAACTTATCTTCCTGAATTCAAATCTGGCTTCAGACACTTACTATCTGTGTTGACCCTAAGCAAGTCATTTAATCCTATTTGCTTCAGTTTCCTCATCTGTAAAATGAACTGGAGAAGGAAATGGTATGCCACCCCAGTATCTTTGCCAAGAATACGTCAAAAGAGATCACATTAGACACAACTGAAATGATTAAAGAAAAAGACATAATAGAACCCTCAAATTTCAGAGTTAGAAAGGCCCTCAGGGACCATCTAGCTCAACCTATACATGAATGAAAGTCTTCATTACAATCTCTCTGAAAGGCAATCATGTAGTTTTTGCTTGAATTTTTCTAGTGAGGGGTTACCCCCTTACCTAACAGGGTACCACATTTTACTTTTGGATAGCTGTAATGAGGAGGAAATATTAGTTTAGGTAACATTAGATGTCACTGGGACCCTCCTGCTCTTAGTGATTCAGACGTCTCAGGTACTAAGTAAAATACCAGGTTAACCTTGTAGTCTGATGCAGGCAACTTAAAAGTACATGGTTCATATTAATTCTGCCCTTCGGGGTTTTAGTTATGAAACATGAATGATTGATGAGGTATTTCCCCAGTTGGAGAAAGGTAGTCTCTAATAATAGGTTAGAGGTTGAGAAGCACTGTCCTCATACTCATAGTTCACCCTTAGTGCAGTACCCTGGCACAAAGCAAGCCCTTAATAAATGTTAATAGACTGGTTGTCTATCTCATGTGAGATTATGCATGCATAGCATAGATCGACCACAGAAAGGAATGAGAAAGAAAACTAGTTCTGTAACATAACTTATAGTAGAATTAATAAACAAACTTAGAAAGGCATAGTACTTGCTCTCAACCACAGTGGTGGAGATCAGAAATAGTTCAGTTTGTGACTGGCTGCTATTGGTTTTTGCTATATGCAAATTTCTTCAGTCATTCCACATCATCTTGCTTTGGTTGATTGTGACCTAGGAAGAGAAAACAACATTTTAAGCTGCTGTTTAAAACTGTCCCAATAGTCCCACCTGTGCATGTACACATCTATTGAAGCTGCTCAGCCCCTTGTTATGGCTGGCCATGGCTGCTTCTGCCACAGTGTTGACAGAAGGGACTTCTTTTTCTAGTGCTACTTCTTGGTTAGCTATATGGGCCCAATATGATCAACCCAAATGCTTGGTGAAGGTCTAAACTACTGCCCCCATAAGATCCTCAGCACAACACAGCTCTGCCCTGCCCATCAATAGTAGTCTTAAAAATGCAATTAAGCAATTATGTGAAGCTGGGATTTACATTTTTAAAAAAGACTTCCACTCCTTGCTTCTAGTCCTACTCTTCTGGGACTAAGCAGAATATTTCCTGTCCCAAAGTAAAAACTTAATAAATGTTTATTGACTCTTGACTTTTCACAGAGTATATTTCATATACTAGAAGACAGCTGTCATCTTTTATTCTGGTTAAACATCTCTGGTTTGTTCAGTTTATCTTCATATTGCATGGACTCAATCCTGTTTCACTTCTTCCTTATTTTATCACTCCTAGCATCTTTGTTGTTTAATCAAAATACTAAATCTATTACAGGTTATTTTTATGGGACATGATTTTAAGATACAAAAATTGTGGGCTGTTGGCCAAGGACAGTGAACATTTCATGAAATCTGAGAAGAATGTATCCAGTTCATCAGAAGCCTTTCTAAAATGTGGAAATCAGGACTGACCATAATATAGAGATGTGGTCTGACCATGTCAGAATACAGTTGAACCTTTAGGACTTCATTAGTCCTAAAAGTTATTCTCTTAATGCAACCTATGATTATAGATATTTTTTGATTTTTATTCTAATATTTCTTTGTATTATGGAATTATTGAGTTCTGATATCTCCATTATATTTTTCAGGGTATCTCCTATTTGTCATAAGATTTTCCATCTGTCCTAAGCTATTTATTCTCTCTTTTTCTTCCATCTCTCTTATTTCATCATTTTATCTCTTGATTCATTTCTTCCAAGGTACTCTTATAGTTCTAGTAGCCAAGACACTATTTTCTCTGAGGCTTTACTTGAACTTGATATGAAGTTACTCTTTTCTTCTGGAATTGACTTTTTGGGTTTTTCTCAAGCTTTAGTGTTTGACATTTTCTTCTGTTTACTCATATCTGTAAAGCTAGTTTCTGGATTGGGATTTTGTGCTTGTTTTGGACTCTGTTCTCGCCTGTACTTTTGGATAAGGTAGCTAGGTGCCACTTGGTCAATCCCTTCTTTCACCAGAATGCTGCTGCCCCTGCTGTAAAGAGCACAACTCTAATGAGCTGGCCAAGTTAGAATCCCAAATGTACTCTTGTCTAAAAGACTATATTTTATGAAGAACTCAAACACAGCAAGTACTCACATAGTGGTCAAAAGAGGTGATACAAGGACACTCTAAAGGTCCCTCTTAAGAACTTTGGAATTGATTATGTAACATGGCCCAGCATGGCATGGTGCTGTGCTCTATGAACAAAGCAGAATTGAAGTAGCTCAACAGAAATGAGAAATGTGTAAATTTAGAAAATCCACCTAAAATGTTCACATGAGCTATTTGTGCCCGACCTGTGGTAGAGCATTCCAAACTCATATTGGTCTAATCACCCATAGTCAGATGGATTGTAACTTGACTCTAACATAGTGGTGTCATTTTGGTTCTTTTTGAGAATGAATGACAGCAACTAATCAACCAGCTGTCTCTGCTGTTCTGGAAAAGGTAGTTAAGATAAGTCCTGACCCTTTTCACAGTTCTATGGCTTCTAGTTCAGTCTTCAGGTGGTTTACTCAGGTCTCAGTTTCAAGCATGTTTCTGTCTCTTCCTTGCACAGGAGGTGGTTCTATCCATTTGCTTTGGACCTGACAGGCCTCAACTGGACCTTGTTGATTGTTCTGTTGACGGCAGGTCTGCAACAATACACCAGATATTTTTCCTGAAATTCTTGGGCAGCATATCGCCTGGGTACTAATGTGCCTGTGCCTCCTGCTGTGACTTTGTCACAGGGTATCTAGAATTTGCATTGTCTGGATGTTGCACTGGCTATGTCTCCTGCAGTGACTGCAGCTGAATTGCCTGGGTACTATGGCTTCTCCATCCCCTTGTTCTGTGGGCTTCTGAAAGTCTTCTTGTGTAGTATTCATCTATAAGGAATGGCTGAGAGTAATTTCTCTCTCTTTTTTTAAAAAGTCATTATTCTTTCTGGTACAGTTTTCCCACTTTAATAGAATATTTGAGGAAGATCCAGGCTCCTTTGTGTCCTTTCATGCCATTGTCAACCTGAGATCAACGTGGCCTAAGATTACTTTGGACATTTCAGCGGGCCCTGTTGACTGAAATTGAGTTTTTGGTTTCCCTTCAACCCACGTCTTTATCAGATGAAATGCTATTTTTTTATTCCCCTATCTTATATTCTGTTGAAGTTTTTGAAACCAAGGAAAAGACTTTATGTTTGTTTCCATTAAACTCCATCTAATAGATTTGGTCCAGTCTTCCAAATTGTCAAAATTTTTTTGAATTCTGACTCTGTTATCCCTCCATAGTTTGTATTACCTATAAATCTGACAAGTATACAATCTTTGCCTTTATTCAAGTCATTGATAAAAATGCTAAACAATACACGGCCAAACACATCCCTGGGTTGTTCCACTTCCTTCCAAGTTTTTATCAAACTATAAATGACCACTCTTTGGATCTGACCATTCAGAATCTACTTAATTATATTATCCTCTGACCAACATCTCTCCATCTTTTTATATAAGAAAATGGCACAGTTTTTTTTAAATTACTAAAATGAACATAGACTATATCTATGGCATTCTTCAAATCTGACAGTTTAGCAATTGTTTCACAATCCTGGCTTCACTAGCTTCAAGATCCGGCTAAAGTCTTGCCTTCATGAGGAAGCTTTTCCTAATACCTCAGTGCTAATGACATTTCTTTGGTGATTACTTCCATTTTATCCAGAATATTTCTTGTTTTTACATACTTGTTTGCATGTTGTGTACCCCATTAGGCTTTGAGTTTCTTGAGACTAGGGCTACCTTTTGCTTATTTTTAGTATCTCCAGCATTTAGCATAGTGCCTGGCACATAGTAGGTACTTAACAAATGTTTATTAATTAATCAACTGGAATAAAATTGTTCTGGTATGACCTGTTCTTGATGAAACCATGAGGGCTCTTGATGATGACTTCTTACCTTTCTAGATTCCTTTAATATACAACATTCTTTTTATTTTTTTTGCTTTTTAGAGGGCAATTGGGGTTAAGTGACTTGCCCAAAGTCACATGGCTAGTGTGTCAAATATCTGATGCTGGATTTGAACTCAAGTCCTGGGGGCAGAGCCAAGATGGTGGCGTAGAAGGAACAAGGTTTCACAGCTCCCCCATAGGCACCTCAAATACCCATAAAATGTGACACTAAACAAATTTTATGGCTCCCAAAATCACACAAAAATACAGAAAAACATATCTCCTGCTGAAGCTTGGCAGGAAGGGCTCATCACAGCAGGCTAGGAGCCAGAACCAGCCCAGCCTGAAACCATGGCTTGGCCCCAAGACTGCCAGGATGAGCCACAGCTGGAGCCTTCAGGAGAGTGGATCAGCAGCAGCTGTAGCATTTTTCACAATTATAAAGCCATAAGAAACAAGGACTAAGTAAAAGGTCAGTGGAACTCAGCAAAATTTGGGGGAGAAAAGCACTTAGGCCAAACTGCTTTCAGGGCAAGGAAGCAGCAGAAGTGGCGGCCCTGCAGGCATCTCCATGTGGCTGCTTCAGAGCTCCCAGCCTGCAGACTGCAGGGGGGCCAAGAAATCATTCAGAGGCTAAGTGCTCTTGTGTTGAGCAGCCTGGATCCGGATTGTGGCCTTGTGTGGTGGTCCTGGGGTGCATTTTCAGTGAGCCAAAGCTGGTA
The DNA here is from genome assembly GCA_028646575.1 of Pseudocheirus occidentalis. Classification (NCBI taxonomy): domain Eukaryota; kingdom Metazoa; phylum Chordata; class Mammalia; order Diprotodontia; family Pseudocheiridae; genus Pseudocheirus; species Pseudocheirus occidentalis. Next base: position 12,189 of record JAQQSW010010865.1, read on the forward strand.
GGGGTAGCCAAAAAAAAAAAACAATGGTGCCCTCCCAATAGCTCGAGCAGGTGGGAAAACCCCTGTGATTTGGGACAGAGCTCTCCCCTCTGGAAGCAGAGTTCAACAGAGCTAAAAAATCAAGTAATTCACTGGCAATATGAGCAGGCAAAGGAAGCAAAGTAAGAACAGCAATCGAACTCTAGAATCCTTTTTTTGGGACAAAAAGGATCAAAGCATGGAATGGGAGGAAGACAACACAGTCAGAACTACCACACCAAAGGCTTCCAAGAAACATGTAGACTGCTTACAGGCCATAGCTCAGCTTAAGAAGGATTTTGAAAACCAAATAAGAGAAGTGGAGGAAAAATTAGGAAAAGAAATAAGAATGATGCAAGAAATTCATGAAAAGAGAGTCAACAACCTGACTGAAGAAAATAACACCTTAAAAATAGATGCACTCAAATGGCAAAAGAGTCCCCAAAAGCCAATGAGGAGAAGAATGCCTTAAAAAGTTGAATTTGCCAGATGGAAAGAGAATCTCAAAAGCTTTCTGAAGAGATTAATTCCTTCAGAATTAGAGTGGAGCAAATGGAAGCAAATGACTTTATGAGAAATCAAGATACTATTAGACAGATACAAACAAATGAAAAAATAGAAAGCAATGTGAAATATCTCCTTGAAAAAACTACTGACCTGGCAAATAGATCCAGGAGAGACAATTT
>JAQQSW010010866.1:0-12891 GCA_028646575.1 Pseudocheirus occidentalis
CTACCCTCCCCCTTCTCCTGTCAATTACTTTTATCTTCCTTTGTTCATTTCTTCCCGCCTGGTGAAGGCCAACCCCCTTGTAGTCTCATTGGGAAGGAGGTTGGGAGGTGAATTTTTCACCAATGAAAGAGGGCAGTTGGCCAGGAGAGGGGACGTCCTCATTAGGTTTTTAAACCTTGGAACAGGGCTAGGCTCTCTCTCTTCCGGCCCCGACTTCATGTATCAACATGGGTAAGACATCATCTCATGGGGCACCCCTTTCTTTCCAGGAGAAAGGGAATAAATTCCTCTTCTTATCTAAGGCGTCTCTGTGTTTACTTTTCTAATTAAATTAAGAATAATGGGTATTTTTTATACCACAAACACCACCATCATGTGGGCTACAGGGGCAGAGTCCTTTCTTATGAGAAAGAATAAAGACCTTTTCTGACCTTAGATTCAGACTCTGAACTTTTTCATCTCACACACTAGGCTCATAATTTTGCTTTTGCCCTGGGAATTGGGTAACTGGCAGTTTTACCAGTGATACACAGAGGCAACAGGTGTAAAAAACTTGAGGCAGCACACATAGGCAGTTGTTCCACAAAATCCTACATTGTCCCTGAAGCGAAGGGGTCAGATCCATAGTCCTTTATCTAACACCTCCCTTCCCCCTTCAAGGTTCTATCTGTTGTTCATTTGAACAACATTTCGCCTTCATTAAAAGGTGAAGGTGGGGGCGGCTAGATGGCACAGTGAGTAGAGCACTGGCCCTGGAGTCAGAAGGACCTGAGTTCAAATCCAGATTCAGACACTTGACACACTAACTAGCCGTGTGACTTGGGGCAAGTCACTTAACATCATTGCCCTCCAAAAAGCAAAAAAAAAAAAAAAAAAAAACAGTGGAGGTAAAGGAGAGTGCAGTCCATGACCTATCCCAACTATTCATCAGGAAAAATGTTGAGTGTGGTCATAGAGATGATTGATACTTCTGTAGCACCTTTAAGGCTGGCAGAATACTTAAATATATTTATTTCATTTGCTCTCATATGTACACATGTTCGTCTCATAGCATCTGTTTTGTTTCATTTTGGAGGGCAGTTGGGGTTAAGTGACTTGCCCAAGGTCACACAGCTAAATTTTTGTGTTAAGTGTCTGAGGCCGGATTTGAACTCAGGTCCTCCTGACTCCAGGGCCGGTGCTCTGTTCACTGCACCACCTGGCCACCCCATCTCATAGAATCTATGAGGAGCAGTCAGTCCCATTCAGCTTATGACCTTTTCAGTGTTTGGTCAGTTTGTTTCCAGAAGCTTCAGATTCTTTATCAGAAGTCCTTATCTAAAGATTCCTTATCTGGTAGGAAAACCTGTACAAATACATCTTCATTTCTATTCATGCCTGAAAAAAAAAGACAATTAAATTTAAATTCATTATTGCAGTAAATAATGTTTTTCTTAATGGTCCACATTTCCAGATCAATGAAGCGGTGAGAGGCCTCCTAAATTCTCAGTGTTGGATAGACTAAGCCCCCACGAGGCAGGGGAGCTGTACGTGTCCGGTTCTATTCTACAATTCCATTTTCCACTGGTAACACCGATGGCACTGAATCATGTAATGGATAAAACCCTACCTGGAAACATCAATTTCCTTATTTCTGTAAGTTCATATGGAACCTTCCTGATCCCTATAACTAATTCAGTAGCATTGTCAGATAAAAACAATCATAAATTAAAACAACAACAACAGAAAAGCCGTTTGGTTCATTGGAAAGAATGTCAGGCTAGAAATTCAAGAGGCCTGAACTCAAGTTTCAGGAAAACCTCTAACTCACAGGGTAGCCCTGAAGAAAATAATTTCCTCTCTCCAGATCTCATTTACTTCATCTATAAAATGGAGAGGTTAAGCTAGGTGAAGTCTAAGGTTCTTTCTAGCTCTAACAATTCATGTACCTCTGTGAACAAAGACTAGTAGGATCCACCGTATGTACTTTCATTTAGAATTATAGTTCATATGATAGTCAAAATCAATGGTGGACCTGATAAGAAGGAAGGTTAGAACATTATTAGTTAGTAGTAAATTTTATGGATAGTCAGAACTGAATGAGCTACTGGTTACTTGCCTAAAAATCTCTGATTCCCTACCTCTTTCTGTTATAGACACATTTCTTTAGTGAATGGTGCTGTAATCTCTGCAGTCTTCTGCAAAGTGCATCAGGGCAGTTCATCTTGGAGCGGGAGGCCATATTTGTTGCCCTCTAATGTTCTGACTTTCTTTCTAAGTATTAAACAACAGTTTAAAATCATAAGACCTTAGCAGGATTATTCCAGTCAAGTAGGAGCATCCAAAAAGCAGGCAGAAGGCATTTGGAAAGGGCAAAAATTAAAAAGTTAAAGATGGGAAAGATTTTGGGGAGAAGAGTTTGCTTCTGGATATGTTGAATTTCAGGCACCAGGAGAACATGTAAATGAAGATGTTAAACAAGCAGTTGGAAAGCTGGAAACTCAGGGGAGATTAAAGTTGAATAAATAGATTTGGGTTATCTGCTCACAGGTAATCTTAAGAGAGAGCAGCTAGAAGGTGCAGTGGATATAGTGCTAGGCCTAGAGTCAGGAAGACTCATCTTGAGTTCAAATATGGCCTCAGGCACTTACTAGTAGTATGACCCTACACAAGTCACTTAACCCTGTTTGCTTTAGTCTCCTCATCTGTAAAAATGAGCTGGAGAAGGAAATGGCCAACGACTCCAGTATCTTTGCCAAGAAAACTCCAAATAGAGTCATGTAGATTAAAATATGACCGAAAAATCTTAAGAGAGTAGATTAAATCACTAATGATGGAGAATAGAGTCCCTAATGGAGGATAGAATCATACTTAGAACACAGGAGAAGGGAGATGAACAAGATGAACCTGAGAAAGAGGAGTCAGACTGGGTAGAACTAAGAGAGACCCTATTTATATTTCTGTCTAAAGAGAGGACAGAATACTCAGTGGAGGGGTGAGCCAAATGCTATAGAAAGGTCAAAGAGGTTGAGTACTCAAAAAAAAAAAAGCCATTGAATTAGGTAAATGAGAGCTCCTTGACAATGTTTCAGAAAGAAGATATGACAGTCCTGTGGGGGAGAGGGGAGGTGGGGGAGGTCCTGAAGAATGAGTGAGGAAGTGAAAGCAACAAGAGAAGACTGCTCTTTTTAGAACTTTGGCAGTAAAGAGACATATCACAATAGCTTGAGGAGACCCCAAGGAAAGGGAATATTGAGTTTTGATGGCTGACAGCTTTTTGTTTGTTTGTTTGTTTTAGATTGGAGTTTACCTGAGTAATGTAATAGGCTGAGAAAAAGGAGCTGGCATTGGATAACAGAGACAGTGAGACAAGAAGGAATTAGTATTGGAACAAGAAACTGGAAAAGAGAGGGACTGAGGTCAGAAGCATGATGAAGACATTAGCCTAGAAGGAAGGAGAGTGAGTAAAATCATAGAAAAATTTTGAAGTGGGAAAAATGGGAGATGAAGGAGGTCAAGAATTATATGGCCTCCCTCTCCTTAATAAAGCAGGAAGCAAGGTTATCCAATGATGAAGGGTAAGGATCTAAGGTAGAAGGACTAAGATTCTATGTGTAAAATCTTTATAGAAATGGAAAGAAGGACATAAAGTCAATCTTTGTTATAAGGTCAAAAATTAGCTTGTTTCTCTGGGGTTTACTTTTGGTCTTTTTGTAGCCTTGTCACAAGGTACCCAAGTGTGAAACACATTTGACCCCACCTCTTCTTAAAATACTTCAAAAGATCTCTGAAGTCCTTTGGATGAGGACACACAGTGTCTGTTGCTGACTTTCTAGCTTGGTAGAACCTGCCGTTGTCCATGCTCTTTCCTGGAGTAGTCACTGAGTTCTCCACTCAATTCCAAATCAAGAAGAGGAATCCAAGTAAGATTTGAATGGAGGTCTATTTAAAACAGCTTTTTAAAAAACAAAAACAAAAGGTGTTTTATAAAAGTAAATGCATTTTAACTTTATGATGAGATATAATAATACAATTTCATTCAGCTGTAAAGCTCTACTCTTAAGGTTTTTACAATGGGGAAACCAGCTCATGTGTTAATTGAATTTTGCTTCATTTAATTTGAAAGACTTTTGTTCCATGGGTAATTCTCATTGAAAGACAGAATGCACACAAATCTATTTTATTTCAAATAAAACTAAAAAAAACCATTTGAAACTGCAATGGCACTATTTATCTAGCACCACTGGAGAATTAGTTATAATTCCACAAGAACAGATTTCTTCTACACTTTAAGTTTGCCCTTCCAAATGTCAAAACTTACTTTTTTTAAGTATGATGATGTAAATCTTTCCAAAATTGATTATGTGTGTCCCTGCCTTCTTAAACAGTATAATTTAGCTTTTTCTGAGTTTTCATGGTTATCGTTCTAACATTTATTATTGCTGTTTGAGCTATTTGTCCTAACTAAATGGCCCTGGACTGCTCATGCTTTTTGAGATTTTTGAAGAAGTTTTTTAAGCTTTATTTTTGGTCTCTTACCTTGCTGTCATCTGTCTCTTGCTGTGGTCAATGTGCCTTCCTCCATCTAATAGCTATTACTCTCTCCTCTCAAATTGAGAAAATTAATTACAAAGCTTAAAATTGTAAAATCATGAACCTTAGTGATTGATCTAGTTTAGCATCCCCATTTTACAGACAAAAAAAAAAACTGAGGTCAATAGAAGGGAAGTTATTTACCCAAGGTGACAAACCTGGCTAGTAGCATAACTAGAACTAAGAGAGAGAACGGGAATAGGCATCCAGATTTTAGACATGTCACTCAACTTTATCCTCCTGAGTAGCACATGATAAAGAACCAACCCTCTTCTTTGTATTTCTATTTCCTGGAATTTTTCAGAACACAGTCCGAGTAAGCCAGGTCCAAAAGATGTCACCACATGGGTGAACTCTAGAACAGAGTGTGCTTGAGTTTCTTCTCTCCATAGTAATACCCTCTGAGCCAGAAGCCCCAGCTTATCCAGAGCTGTATAAATAAGACTAAAGCAGAGTTGGAAGAAGGGAGGAAGGGAGGACAGATTTCTCCCAGCTACTTAAATTTTCAGCCTTAATAAATCTCACTTCTGAAGTTTAGCTAGACTAAATCGTATCACAGGGCTGGAAGAAGCCTTAAAGAACTCTTAATCCAGGTCCTTCAGTCTACAGAAGAGAAAACAGAGGTCAACTACACAGAATACCTTGTCTACAATCACATAGATGATAAGGAAACATGCCAGTCTTCAAACCAAAAACTTAGGCAAGGAACATTGTTGTTAAACACGTATTAAAATAAAACACATTAAAACATACATTAAGTTAGAGTACACATATATTAAGTTAAGTGAATACTTATATAAGCTAATCAACATTAATTTAAATAAGTTAACATTAAATGAGTTATATTAACACTTATAAGTTAACTTATTATAAGTTAGTATAGTTTATTAAATTATAGTAACACTTACTTTATGTTAAGTCATATTAACACATATTAAAATAAAATAAACTTCTCTTCCGGGAAAATATATTTACCTGGACCTTGTGCTGCTTGTATGGTTAGAATATACTGTTAAAATGTTAAACCCTAAGCCATATTAAACTGAAATTTGGAGGTATGGATTATCAAGGCAGTAAAGCAACTTTTTTTTAAGATCCATAGGTTTTTCAAAATAAAAACATATTTGCCACTAAAACCAAGAGAACTGACATAATGTAGGCCCTGAATCAAACTCATGTGTGGAGTTACAGAGTGACAAGTTTTCTTTCTCCTTGAGGGGAAAGTGATTATTCAAGAATGAAATAATGTTAATACTAAAAGCCAGCATTTATGCCACACATTAAGCAACTTAAATGCATTGTCTCATTTAACCCTCACAACAACCCTGTGAGGCCGGTGCTATGATTACTCTAATTTTACAGATTAGGAAACTGAAACACAATGAAGTTCAATGACATGTCCAGGGTCCTGTAGCTAGAAGTGACTGAGGGTATGTTCTGAACCCAGTTCTTCCTCAGTGTCCTTGACATGCTGGGTTATCCAGCTGCTTCATGCATTCTTACTAATTAAAACAGTATTAAATTAGAGTTCTCTAAATGGAAACACAAATACATGGAAAGGATTCAGGAATTTCTTGGAAAGCAGTGAGTAACAACCATATCAAAAGTTCAGGTCATTGATGTCCTCTCTGTTAGGTCATGCATGTGCTGTGCTCGCCAAGGTGCTGGAATCAGTCCTATGTAAATAGTCTTTACTCTTCTCATCATTCTGTATCTAGTGAGTACCGGCTTGCGTAGGAACAGACTCTATGGTCCCTCAGGGATAAGAATGGCTTGGATTCTGTCCTTTGCTAATGGAATATACTGTGCGTCTCTCTCTGGTGTCAGCTGGTCAGACGTCCTGTTGTCAGGTGATCATGTCAGGTTTGGATTACCTATCCTGAATAGACTGATGATGTCAAAGGTGCTATCCCAGGGAAGAAACACGAAAAGACACCTCCATGAAGTCACACAGCAGATTTTCTGGGTGGGATCCATAACCTGCAGCTGCTACTGCCACTCTTCATGGGTGCCCGTCACCACCCATGGGCTCTCTTAAGTCCAGGACTGACTATTTTCTGGTTGGAGCACCACAGAATTTCAGGGTCTGGGAGCCATAAGCAGGATCTAAGGCCAGGGAAGGCTAGATATTACTAAAAATACTTAGCAGAGTCCTATCTTCACCACATTGGGAAACAGCTAGGTGGCTCAAAGGATAGAACATTATACTCTGAGTCTGGAAGTTCAAGTCTTCCTCAGACACTTAATATCTGTGTGATTCTGGACAAGTCACGTAACTTCTCAGGCTCATTTTCTTCATCTGTAAAACAGGGATGCTAATAGACATACATTCCAGGGCTGTTGTGAGGATCAGATAAAATAACATGTGTAGTATGTAATACAAATCTTAAAGTGCTATACAATAACCATCATTATTATTTATCATTATTATCATTATTGATTATTATTTATCATTACTATTGTTGCTATTACTTCACTTCTGGACACCACATCTTAGGAAGGACTTTGACAAACTGTGAAAGTATCTAAAAAAAGGCGACCAAGATAGTGAAAGATTTGAAGACTAGGCTATGTAGGAATCAGCTGGAGGAAACAGGGACGTTTATCCTGGAAAAGGAACATCTTATAGGGACATGACAGCTGTCATGTAGCTGTCAAGTAGTTGGATTTGTTTTGTTTGGTCCCAGGGCTGAACTAGGGGACAATGCTGGAAGTTGCAAAGAAACAAATTCAGCTTTGATGCAGGGAAACTGTTCTAGCAATTAGAGATATATAGAAGTGCCTTCAGTGGATAAAAACAGCAAAGTTAATAATGGTAATAGTCAGAATTTACATACACTTTAAAGTTTGCAAAGCACTTTATATATGTTATTCCATTTGGTGCTATTATCTTTGTTTTATAGGTGAAGAAACCGAAGCAGAAAGAGGTTAAGTGATTGGCTCAGTCACCTAGTTAGTAATTATCTGAGGCAGGATTTAAATTCAGATCATCCCGAGTCCAAGTCCAGCACTGTTCCATGCTCCATCTAGCTCCATCTAGTTTCATCACCACTAGAGGTCTTCAAATGAAGGTTGAGGGGTGACTAGGTAGTGCAGTGAATAGAACACCAGCCCTGGAGTCAAGAGGATCTGAGTTCAAATTTGACCTCAGACACTTAACACAAAAAAAACTAGCCATGTGACCTTGGGCAAGTCACTTAACCCCAACTGCCCTACTTTCCCCCTCCAAAAAAAAAAAATAAAAGAAACCTCCCCTAACCCCCCAAATCAAATGAAGGTTGAATGGTTACTTGGATATATTCTAGAAGACATTCTTGTGTTTCTTGCAGCCTGGGTTATAAATTGGATGTGATGGTCTTCTGACTTGAGTCCTTGATTTTGAACATACACAGATTATAAAGGCAGACATGTACATGTTTTGATTTAGGAGGTGCAAAAAGCCATTTGCCCCCAATATTTCCTTAACTAATCTCCTCTTATAAAGAAATACCACCCCAGCTGCCTGCTGAGGCCTACTAGATACTAGCATTGAATACAGCCCAGGAAAGAGATACCTGGAGGGCAGTGGTGGGAGATGGAGAAAAAGGGAAAGGGAAGAAGGGGGGGGGTGGGAGAGAGAGAGAGAGAGAGAGAAAGAGAGAGAGAGAGAGAGAGAGAGAGAGAGAGAGAGAGAGAAAGAGAAAGAGAGAGAGAGAAAACAGTAGAGATGGAGTACCTACAGAAGCAGAAAACAGCAGAAATGTTAATACACTGCAGTGTCCACTGTAGAGCAAGCCAGAGAAAGTGGGGCACAATGACATTTCCAGAATGTGTCAATGACCCTGTAGCATCAAAGGCATGCATCATCCTTCCATATACATGTTTTAGCCAACCATGTTCCCTATGTGCATGTGCCCTGGATATGTGTCTTCTATGCCTGAGACTCCCATGTATTCTTTCTTTTTAAAAAAATTTTTATTTTAAACAAATACTAAAACTTAAACGCATAATAAGAAAAAGAAACATTATAAACACATATAAAAGAAAAAAGGAAAAAAATGTCATATGCACAGGAGAACATAGAAGATTCAAAATATATAGCAATAACTTATCATTTTAAGAAAACCTATATATTAAATACTGTGCATTATGTTGAAAGCTGTCCGTCTTTTCTTTGCTTCCTTGTAGGTTTTCTTTTGTTCTCTGCTGTGCATTGTTTATTTTGTTCTTTTCCCCATTCCTCCCCCCAACCCACCAGCCCAAGGCTACAATTGAGCATGGATATGTTCATAGATAGGTATTGATATATATGCACATGTATACATACACATATATATATATACACACGTGCTTGAGTCTACTCCTAATCTTGTTGCTATGTTTGTGCATATCTCCTATTCCTGTCTCTCCTAACTCCTTTTTTTACGTCTACCTTCCACCTTGCCTTCCTATTACTTAACTTATTCCAACTCCAGCAATCCCTACTTTATCCTCCCATTCCCCTAAATTTAAACACCCGTTTATACGTCCCTTTGACCTGTTCTGTCCCCCTTTATCTTCCCATTCCCCTAATTCTAAAGATCCTTCTATAGCTCCCTTTTAACCTATTCCCTCACCCTCCCCTCTAAAGATTCTTTCTTTATCTTTTCTCTCCTTCCTATCCCCTTAGAGTTTTGTTTCTTTCTAAATTTAGAAGACTTTTATACTCTTCTAAACGTATATGTATTTTCCCCTCTTAAACCCATTCCCAGTGAAAGCAAGTTTCCAGAACTAGCAGCTCCCCTCCCCCATCTATTTCCTCCATATGGGTTATTTCTCTTGTATCTCATTTGTATAAGATGATTACTCTTTTAGCTGTTCTTGAATGGTTTTACTTTCTGAAGTCATACAATACTCATGTCTACCCCAATCCATGTGTTATTTGTGTACAAAGTCCATTCTTCCCACTGATCCAGAGTATATTTGTAATAGAGTAAGCCCACAGGAGTAGGTTCCATCTTTCCCTTGGTATTCTCAGGTTGATGTTGCAGGGCCTGAGTGAGCTTTTATTATTCAGTTTGCAGAAAGAGCAGCTGAAACTATACAGTGTGACTGATGTGAAGTGGATAGACAGAGGCCGGGGTGGTAACTTCTAGGACAAAACTGGGGCAAGAGTAGGACACATCTATGCTGCAGGTCAAGGCAAACAAAGGCTGATTTGGACATCATTCTGCATGTGTTTCTGGGAATTCCTTGTCAGGGGAGAAAAGGAAGGAGGCAGAGGGTGAAGAAACTGACAGTGCTTTGAACCTGACAGGGGAGGGAAACCTGCAGCCTCAAGGCCACATGAGGCCTTCTAGGTCCTCAAGTGAAGCCCTTTGACTGAATCTGAACTTCAGAGAACAAATCCCCACCCCTGTGTAGACATCTACAAATCTCAAATAAACGAATGATTGTGAGAATTGGATGAATAGTTTGACATGTCCCCTTCTACTCTTCTACTCCTATGGTAGGTCATGTGAGACATGGTCAGTCTGCATCCACAACAGGTTTTCAATGATCTGGGAAGCTGATAGTAAGGAATATATTTTTAGTACAAAAGCAATGAGGCTTTTGGTTCTGAGGGACTCAGTTAGTCCTTGAGACCCTTAGTGAGTGAGCCTAGATTGTAAATCATCAGAAGAAATTAGAAAAGTTAAAGTCAGATTCATATTCACAGAAGTTTAGATTTCTTGGTTCCAAGTGATTTATCTAGTTTGATTGTCTGTGGGATTCAAATAATTGCCTAATTAACCCTGGTTTATGTTTTGTTCATTATTTTCTTTGGTTGTTTTTTTTAATGAATTTTTTTTTTTTGAGGGGAAAGGCTAGGCAGGGATTGCCCAAGGATAGCCCATGCTATTAGTAAGTGTCAAGTGTCATGTCACATCTGAACCCAGATCCCCCTTTCTCCAGGGACAATGCTCTATTGGCTGAGCCACGTATCTGCCCCTAATTGTTTTCTTTAAATGCATAAAACTCGGTTTCCCCCTGTACTTGAAGTCCAGTACCAAATTGCAGAGGCCTGGTCCTGTTTTGTTTTGCAATTGACATGCAATGCTTAATAAATCAATATGCTTGGAAGCTCAAACCTTTATTTTCTCAGATTTCAGATTTCATCTGCCAAAAAACCGACCAGCTTATGTCACACTTTGATATTTATTGCTATTCACCCAACTTCAAATCAATTCAACATTTATTTTGCTGCAGTTATGAGCAGGGTATTGTGTTAAGTACTGGACATTTTTTTCCCCGTATTTAGACCTATGATTTCATGAAGGCATATATACATTCACATACATACATATCTAGATAGGATTTCACATATATATATATGTATATATATATATACATATATGTATATACATGAAGAGGTTACCCAAAGAGGGTTAGACCCCAAAATACCAAAATGCCGGGTCCTGAGGAAAGAATTCCACTCAAGTCTTCTCAGCCAAAGAAAAAGTAAAGTTTATTGAAAGTTCAAGTTTGCCATATGGGGTAGACTCTTAAGGAGCCAGTCTATGCTATGTTGTTCTATGGAGCTTTCACACAGAGCACGTCTGTGCTAAGCTATTCTATGGTGTTCTTACACCACATGGAGGGAAGATGGGATTCTATATATAGAGGAATCTAGGGGTGGTCTAGAGGAGTTTGGGGAGGGTCTTCAGGAGGAGTTAATGAGGTCAATGCAAGAGTGGATAGATATTTTGATAGGCTCCAAGGTGGGAAGCAGATGGACAATGGAGGGCCGGGCTAGTAACAGAGGTTTGGGCCAGTCACAACAAAATACTTATGGCCTCTGCAAATACCTCATCAAGTGGGAAGATTCAATCAGACTTCAAGGGGTTTCCCAGAGCCTGCACCTCAAAGATTCAAGGAGAGCTCAAGGGGGCTCCCAGAGCCTGCACCTCATCATACATACATGCAGATACATCTCTATATCTATTCATATCTATCTGTCAGTTGATCTACCTCCTTATGTGGAAGCTCCTTCCACTTGGAGCTCCTGGTGTGGAAACTCACTTCTCTGACTCAGACTGGAAACTCAGGATTCCGTCATCTTAGTCTTAGAGAGTTGTCTGATGGTTAGAGTTGCATAGCCAATATGTATCACAGGCAGGTCTAGTCCAGATAACTGCTAGTAGAATATGTTATCATAGCAATTCCTCTCATGAATGAGTTGAGCTCTATGGATGACCTCTAAGATTCCATCCAAATCTCCAATTCTATGAGTCAATCATCCTGTCAATCTGTCTTCTTGACTCCAAGGAAAACCCCTAGCCACTAGGTAGTGCTGCTGATATGCTAAAAAAGGTTAAAAAAAGTAGATTCTCTCTTAGAAATTTAGAGTCTAATAGTGAATGAACGCATGAGCATTTATTCAGCCCTTACTATTTCCTTGACACTGTCCTAAGTGTTGGGGATTGAGGATAAAGACAGGGACTGCAATGGTGATTTCATTGGTAAATGAAACTCCTGAAGGAGGAAACTCACTCTTGCAATGCAGGAATGGTAGAGTGAGTGTCACCTAGAGCATTAGAAGTTTAGCACCTTGCTCACCCACAATCATTACACTATCAAGATAGGGCCTTAGAAGTCAGGGCTTCCTGGACAGCTGATCTCTGCATACAAATACAAAAAGCAATATAGTTCCTGTCTTCCAGCTTCCTTTTTTTTTTTTTTTTTTTTTGCTTTTTGGAGGGGGGAAGGGCAGGGTAATTGGGGCTAATTGACTTGCCCAAGGTCACCCGGCTAGTAAGTGTTAAGTGTCTGAGTCTGAATTTGAACTCAGGTCCTCCTGACTCCAGGGTTAGTGCTCTATTCACTGCCACCTAACCAACCCCCAGCTTACATTTTAATAGAGGAAAACAACACATATGGGAGTGGTAGTTGGGGAATGGTGTTCTGGTTTGCTAAGTTATAGGGATTCTGAGCAGTCATAGAGGTATATAAATGGTCAGTCCTTTCCAGGGATGCTATAGTATTCATTTGTTATCCCTGGAAGTAGAGGAAGAAAGACTCCTCTGACTATTTTGTTTTCCTTGACTCAGACTATAATTACATGATCCTGGGAACCTGGTTAGTGTGAGTAAAAAAGACCAAAAAAAGTTAAAATTTTAAATCTCAAAAGGATGATCCTCTTGTCAAAAATTCTTAACAATTTACTACTAGGGGCAGCTAAGTGGTGCAGTGAGTAGCACACCGGCCCCGGAGTCAGGCAGGTCACTTAACCCCAGTTGCCCTCCAAAAAGCAAACAACCAAACCAAACCAAACCAAACGATTTACTACTAGACCTTCATGGAAGTATATGGGCCTGGGGA
>JAQQSW010010867.1:0-12891 GCA_028646575.1 Pseudocheirus occidentalis
AAAAAAGGAACAGATGTTATGAAACACTGTTCCTGACATAACAGGAAGGGGATGAACAGGGAGGAGCAATACTGTATATAAGGAAAAACACTAGCTGGGAAAGTCAGAATTTCTTGGGATAAGCTTTGTGGAGGCAGAGCAGCTGCTGCATCATCTGAACGCAGAGCCGCTACAGCATCTGGAGGTTGGCCTGCTGCTGCTTGACTGGAACTTCTGTGGAGAAAGTGATTTTGATTTTGAGAACAGAGCTTCTGAGAGCCATCTGGAGCTGCTGAGGAGCTGCCGAGGACTTCTGAGGGTCAGCTAGAGCACTGAGGCTGCTGCTGATTTCCAATGACCAGCCAGATCTTCCAATGGAAGCATAACTGTGGTGTTGGTACATTGTCTGTCTGTGGCTCTAAGTTTTCTCTTCCCAGGAACAAAACCTAAAGGACTTGAGGTGGACTGGACACTGAGCTTCAATATGAAGTGGGAACTGCATGGAGAGCTGGACAAAGAGCTGGGAGCTGTCTGCTTTTGAACCCAGGTGACAATTAAATGGATTCAGTTGGGAGCTGAGGCCATGGAAGGGAAACCATGAAAGCTGAAAGCCTGCCTTGAGTCAAGATGAAAACACCACACTGTGAATACTGAGTAGTGATTCACCCTAATGCGAGGTTTTGCTTTGGGACTCACATTCGGAAGAGTTGTGTGATTTGGCCAGATGAGATTTTAGGCAGCAATTGAGCCCCTCACACCCCTTTACCTCCACCCAAACCCCTGGCTTTGAAAACCCAGATGTTGGTGCTTCCCTCTCTAGTAACTAACTAGATATGGATGTAATGGTCAGACATATAGAATCCCTGCCTTTGAATTGTGTTATTTTCTGTTGTAACTTCTATTGGTATTCTCTGAAGTTCAGGGTGCTGATTTTACCCCTTGAATTAGATAAATGATATGTTTGATTGATTAAAGTGACTTCAAAGTTGTAACTTATTGCACCCCATGCGTGTGGTACTTTGAGTATTGTACTTTGTGAGGAATTAAGAACTCTGTGATTGACTAAATGAAAGTGCTTTGTTTATGATTGGAAACTACTCTCCAATTGAGACTACACAGGGGTGGAGAACTTGGACTTTCTTATTTTATGTCCCTTAAGGATGCAAGCCTCTTCAAAGATGATTGAATGATTGAATTACTTAATGATTGAGTTACTAAATGATTGTGCTTTGTTCAAAATTATATGAGGACTTTGGTGAAAACTACATGACCATTTTAGTGATAAGCTGTTGAGTTGTGACATGGTGAATACTGTACCTTGATTTTCTGTGAATGTTTTGCTCTGATTTGTTATTGAATAAATAGAGTTTTCACTATACTATGTAATCAGAACCTCAAAAGCTGCTCACAACAGTAGTCCTCTAGAAAGCTGCTCATGCTTGGATTTACAGATCTATATCCCCAAAATATCAAAAGAAAGGAGAAAGGTGCTCTCTTTCAGACACACACACACATACATATAATTTATGGGAGCTCTTTTCATAATGGAAAATATTTGGAAACTGAGGAGATATCATTCTGAGGAATAGCACAAGTTGTGGTACATAGATGTAATGGGATACTATTGTGCTATAAGATATGATGTAGGGATAAGTTTGAAAAAACCTAGAAAGACCAGTATGAACTGATGTAAAGTGAAATGAGAAGGACCAGGAGAATAATTAAAAAAATAAAATACTATAAAGACAATCATTTTGAAAGGCTTAAGAATTCTGAGCAACACAATGATCAACCACAATTCTAAAGGAATCATGGTGAAATATGCCATCCATTTTCAGATGGAGAGTTTATGAACTTGAGGTGCAAATTTCTTTCTTTTTTGTTTCTTTCTCTACTTCTCTTATTTGGTTTTCAAAATCCTTTTTAAGTTGATCTATGGCTTGTAGGCAATCTTCATGTATTTTGGAAGCATTTGGTGTGGGAGTTCTGACTGCGCTGTCTTCCTCCCACTCCATACCTTGATCCTTTTTTCCCCCAAAAAAGGATTCTGGAGTTTGATTACTGTTATTACTTTGCTTCCTTCTCCACATATTGGCCAGTTAGTTAATTGCTTGATTTTTTTTTACCTTTGTGGAACTCTGTTTCTGGGGGGAAAGCTCTGTCCCAAATTGCTGGGTTTTTCACAGCTGCCAGAGCTATTAGGGGGGTGCTGCAGCCCCACCAGCTTTGGCTTGCTGAAAGCACACCACAGGACCACCACCCAAGACCACAATCCAGATCTAGGCCACTCAACACAAGAGCCCTTGGCCTTTGATCAATTGCTTTTGCCCCCATGCTGTTCACAGGCCAGGAGCTCTGAGGCAGCTGGGTTGGGCTGCTTCCTTGCCCTGGGGGCAGTTTGGCAGGACTGCTTATTTTTTCCCCCAAATTTAGCTTGAATTCCACTGACCTTTCTCTTACCCTTATTACTCCTGGATTCATAAATGTAGAAATTGCACCAGGTGCTGCTGATCCACTCTCTTGTAGACTCTAGCTGAGGCTTTTCCCAACCATCCTGGGGCCAGGCCATGGTTTCAGGCTGGGCTGGCCTCCATTCTCAGCCTGTCGAAATGAGCCCCTCCTGCCAAGCTGCCTTCAGCAAGAGATGTGTTTTCTGTATTTTTGTGGATTTTGGAGCCCTAAAATTTGTTTAGAGTCGTATTTTCTGGCTATTTAAGGTGGCTGTGTGGGAGCTGCAAAACTTTGTTGCATCTAAGCTGCCAAACTTTGCTGCTTCTAAGCTGCCATCTTGGCTCCATCCCTTTTGTTTCTTTCTTTGTTTCTATCTCTGTCTCTCCACTACTCCCTCCCCCCTTCTCTTTTGGACATGACTAATGTGGAGATTTATTTTCCATGACTATGCTTTTTTATAATTTTTTTTTTGCCTTCTCAGGGTGTAGGAGAGGAGGAGGGAAGAAAGAAAAGTTACATAACTGAAAATTTAATAACTGAATTTAAAAGAAACAAAAACAAAGAAATAAAATAATTTTTATTCATTAATCCAGTACTTTATGAATTTATCAATTTAAAAGAAAGAATTATTTGTTCCATGTTAGAACTTTTGAATCATAATCCCCCTTCAGCTCATTATTTCTTGTATGACATAGCAAGCAATAATATCCTAGACTTCAATGATAAAGCAATGAACAGTATATGGGAGTTGATTTGGAGGGTCGCACTTTGTCCAAGAAATATTACATTTGTAATGTTCTGTTAAATTCTGAGGTACCAAATTAAAGACAGAGAATGATAAACTGGAGATCTCTCATGAAAAAGAGACAAGATAGTTAGGAGGATCAGAGACTATGGCACAGTAAGATCAATAGAAAGAACCAGAAACACTATCATCAAGAAGAAAGGCATCATAGCATCATTTTTAGAAAGCTGACATTAGAAAAAAGAAGTTGGTTTGTATGATCCTGTATAAGTCATTGAACTTCTTGACACTATGTGCAACTCTTTAAGAATGTAACTTGTAGAGAAAGTGTCAAGTTGGATTAGATACATCATTAAAAAAGCAGGCCAAGTTGTTTCCCTATTCATTTCATACAAAAGGGGGATCATAAATGTTTTATTTAGCCTCAGAGGGCAAAAATAAAGGAACAAGCAGTGGAAATATCAAAATGGCAAATTTGGATTTTAAAAAAGGACAAACTTACTAGTAATAAAAATCTTAAAATTATGAGTTTGTAGTAGAATAGAGGCATTAGAGATCATCTAGTCTAATCCCTTCATCTTTTACAAGTGAGAAAATGATTTCAGATATTAAGTAACTTGTTCAAGGTCACACATGTATGAAGTGGTTCAGTTTGGCTTTGAATAAATTTGCCTAAAATGTAATGGGTCACATTAGGGGGTAGTAGATTCACCATCACTATCAGTGTTCATTTGGAAATGGATACCAAATTGTTAGGTATGTTATAGAAAGGCATTAAATTAAATTCTCTCTAAATCCACTTGCAACCCTAAGTCCTAAACAACTAAAAGCAATATTTTGAAGGTAGTTTGACAAGACTTGGTGATTGATAAATTAGGACAAAGATACAGTGATACAGTAGGGGGGGGGTGAACATGTGATTAATAACTAATTAATTAATTAAGAATACAAAGAAAAAAAACCAAGAATTTGTCAAATATAATATCCTTTGCACTATACTCATCCTTTTTGACCTCTCTGTAATTCTGACATGTTCAGTCATCTTAATGTTTTCTTCTCTCTAGATTTCCATGATGTTTTTTTTATCATAGTTCTCTTCTTACCTTTCTGGTCCATCCTTCTTAGTCTTCTTCACTTGAACTTCATCCAGGTATGCCCACTAAAGATGTATGTCCCTCAGGGCTCTATCCTGGGGCTATCATTTGGTGACCTTATTAGCTCCCATGATTTCAAGTGTCATCCTTATGTGCATCATTCTTAGTTCTACTTGTCCAGAGCCAACTTCTTTCCTAACCTCCAAAAATTGCAATTCCAAATGCCTAATGGGCATTTCAAAGTGTGTGTTTTTTAATGTAGTAGAAAGAGTATTAATTGTAGAGTTATGAATACTTGAGTTAAAATCCAGCATCAGGAATTTATTAGCTGTGACCCCTGGGTAAGCTATCTAACTTCTATCTGTCTCAGTGTCCTCAACTACACATGGATCATTACACTTCTTACTTCTCAAAGTTATTGTAAAGATCAGATGAGATAATTTTTGTAAAGTTCTTGTGAATGGTGCATACTTAATAATGTTTATAACTCCTACATCCAAGTTAAACTCAACATGTCCAAAATTGAAGGCATTATCTTTCCCCCAAAACCCTTCATGCTTACAACTTTCTCTATTACTCTTAAAATAATCCCCTTTCTCCCATTTACCCAAAACTAAAACCTAGATGTCATCAACTCCTTAGACTTTCTCATCCCTTCTCATATGCAATCTCTTGCAAAGCCTATTGATTTTACCTTCTTAACATTTGTCACATATGCCTCCTTCTTTCTTTAAACATAGCCAGGCACTGAGGACATTCCTTCATCACTTTCTTTTTGGATTATTTAAAAACCTCTTGGTTGGTCTTCCTGCCTCAAGTTCCTTCACACTTCATTACGTTATCTATTCTACTGTCAAATTAATCTCTCTAAAGTTCAGTTCTTAACAAATTACCCTCTCCCTGTTCAATAAACTCTAGTGGCTCCCTATCACCTCCAGAGCTGAATATATTTTTTATATCTTATTTAAGGCCCTTTAAAGACTTATCTCATTTTCCTTAATTGACAAATTTATGGGCATACAACTGGGAAAATAATTCCTAATTATTGTTTTAATTTCTTAATTTGAGGTAGATTCACCCTAATTTTTATTTTTGATACTGGTAATTTGGTTTTCTTCTTTCTTTTTTTTTTATCATATTGACTAAAGGCATAGGCAATTTTATTGTTTTTTTCATAAAGTGATTTCTTAGTTTTATTTTCTAATTCAATAGTTTTCTTAATTCCATATTTCCAATTTTCTTACACTTTACTCAACCCCATGTACTATATTATTTAGGAACATGGGCTTTTTTGCTATTCATCACATAACACTTTTCATCTTCCTATTATTGGCATTTTCCATGATTATTCCCCCATGTCTGAAATTCTCTCCCTCCTCATCTCCTCCTTCCACATTCCTGATTTTTTTTCAAACTCCAGACATAATCTCACCTCCTGCAAGAAGCCTTCCTGACTTCCCATTAATGTTACATCATTTTGTCTGATGATGGTGATTTATGTGTATAAATCTTATTTGTTCACAATTGTTTGCTTGTTGTATTTCTCATTAGACCATGAATGCTTTGACTCATAGGAAGGGACTCAAAGAGAATTTTTTCGTTTATTTTTATCCCCAGCATTTTGCATAGTACCCAACATATAGTAGGCAATTAATAAATGTTTATTGACTGAGTCAGGAGGGTGAATCATTGTACTGTGACACGCTAGATGCATCACACCCAATAAATCATTTAATTGTTCCACATCTCAGTTCTTTCACACACAAAAAAAAATTGGAAGAGAGTAGTTGGACTGTCTAATAGGAGCATAAGTAGAAAAAATGTTTATAAACTGTTCTACAGAAATGTAAGTTATTAACTCTAAAAATTAAAGAAAATGTCAATGCTTTGAACATAGGAGGGAATGTGGTAATAGTGACAGAAAAGACTAGGGGAACAAGTTTTGGGGAGAAGGCCAGTTAAATTTAAATTCAGCAGCTGAGGAGACAGAGCCGGGTAAAATGGTTTAGGATTTACTTATAAACTATCACCAAACAGGGCAACTTTGGACAAGTCATGGAACCTCTCTGGGTTTCAATGGGGAGAGGCTTGAATACATACTTTTAAAGTCCCTTTCCAACTCTGAATTTCCCTCTTCCATCAACAAGAAACAGATTTATTTGAATATGCCAGAGAACTTCAATCCCCACATTTTAGAGATTAGAAAAAAGGCAAATAGAGACCAAGTTCAATGTTACATAGCTAGTTAGTGGGAGAGTTGTGCTGATAACTTTGGGATTGTAACTCCCATTTTAATGTTCCTTCCACAAAGCCATGATCTCATTGGTCCTCCTGTTGTTTGGGATTTCAAGCGATTGTAGAATCTAGCTATAAACTATACTATTTCCAATTTAGGATTCTGGAAAAGCTATTAATAATGGAAATATAAATTTAGAAGTCATTCTCTGCTTTACTCTTTAGGGAAAAAAATGTAGAAGGCATGGAACAGAATAATCAAAAGACAGACTTTTGGAGGTTTCTTACACTTAGAGATCCGATTCAGGAAGATATGTAAAAGAGGAAAAAAATAGTATGAGAACTATGAAAGAGAAGATAACTTCAAGTGAAAAGAACTAATGGGATTTCCAGTGGTGAAGGCCACATGGCAGAGAAGCACTCAATGAGGTCTCCTGATATTCTTCTCCAAGCAACTTTAAAATAATGCCTCAAATTGAATTCTGGAATGATAGAGGTAACAAAAAGTCAGAGTGATCTGTGACATGGGAAAGGAAGCTGACCTGGAGTCCCATGGTATGAAATACTGTTGGAGGGACTAGGTGGTGATGACAAAAGCAGGAGAAGCTTTGGGAGCTACCAAGCCAGAGAAGGTAAGGAGATGTGACTATTGGTCCTAAAGAAATTACAGAGTACCACTATGCTAGCACTGGGAGCAGGATAAGATGTCGTTTTGCAACTATGTGGTTTATACTCCCTTCTGGGTCATAGTCCAAAGGCTGAGAGGAGCACTTTTGGTTAAGAGGAAATGGAAATTCTGAAAGGCAGTAATGCTTCTGGTATAAAGGGATCAAGGATCCTAAGAAACACTATAATTTTCACTTCTAAGGGACAAGGGACTTTGAGAAACAGTACTGATAACAAACCTAAAGGGGTCATTCTGGGTAAGGACCAGAGTTCAGACCAAGAGGGAAATGACCACACTTCTCCCCTTGAAAGCACTGAAAACGTTTAAATCCCCCGAACTAGCTCTAAAATTAGCAGTTCAGAAAAAGTCGGAAGCTTGAGACAGACCCCCTCCTCCACTCATACACACACATTGGGAACAAAACAGTACATGAACATAAAATTACAAATCAAGAAATATGGTAGAAAAATGAGCAAACAACAACAACAAAAGAACCTGATTAAAAAAAACTATTACGGTGACAGGAAAATCAAAAGGCAAAGTTAGAAGAAGACAATGAAGTTAAAGTATGAGAAAAGCATCCAAGAAAATATGTGAATTGGACACAAGTTCACAAAAATTTCCACAAACAACTAAGAATTATTTTCAAAAATCAAAAGAGTGGTACAGAAACAGTTAGGTGAAAAAATGAAATCAAAGGTAGAAAATTACAAAAAGACAATTAATTGCTTGATAAAAAAACAAAAAAAAACACTAAAGAAAATGGTACCTTAAAAAGCAGAATTGGTTAAATGAAAGAGGTACAGAAGGAAGGCAGCCTAGCAGTTCCAAGTTTCAAATAACATTACAAAGTGGAAATCTTCAAAACATCTTTGTACCTGTTAAAAATAGAATTGTAGATATATGGAAAAATTAGGGACACAATACACAGCAGTAACCAAGCATAGTCATTTATTGTCTGAAAAACCCCAAAGATCCAAGATTTTGGGCATAGCAACTCAATATTAGGTAAAAATTGCTAAGAAAACTAGAAAGCAGCATGGCAGAAACTAGGCATAGAGTATAATCTCATACTATATAACAAGATAAGGTTAATATGGATAAATGATTTAGACAAAGAGAGATATCATGAATAAAAAAAATGTACATGTCAGATCTATGGATATGGAAGAAGAATTTATGTTCAAAAAAGAAACAGAAAGTATCATGAGAAGTAAAACGGAAAATATTGATTATATGAAATTAAAAAGCTTTATCACAAACAAACCTAATGCCACCAAAGAGATGAAAGAAAAGGGAAAATAACATTATGTACGCGGGTGTTTCTGTGTGTGTTTCTGTGTGTTTATAGCAATTCTCTTTTTTGGTGGGAAAAAATTGGTAATTTAAGGGATGCTCATCATTTGGGGAATGGCTGAATAATTTGTGGCATATGATTGTGGTGGAATACTATTTTGGTATAAGCAATAATGAGCACGATGGTTTCAGAAAATCTGGGAAGTCTTACCTGAATTCATGCAAAACGAAGAGAGCAAAATCAGGAAAATGTACACAATAACAGTGAGATTATAATAATTATCAGCTGTGAAAATCTTAGCTATTCTTGTCAAGACAATGATCCAAGACAATTTCAAAGGACCCACCATGAAAACTGCTATCTACCTGCAGAGAGAACTGATGAAGTCTGAATACAAATCGAAACATTGGTTTTTACTTTATTTTTACTTTATTTTGTTCCTGTTTTCTTTTGCAACATGACTAATATAAAACTATGTTTTGCATGACCTTGCATGTATAATCAAAATCAAATTGCTTGCCTTCTTGAGAAGGAGAAACAGTGTCAGAGAAAATTTGTAACTCAAAATTTGTTTTTAAATGGTAAAAATGTTTACATGCAATTGGGAAATATTTAATGACTCTACACACATACACACATATTAAAATGAACTAGTGTCCAAAGAATTACAAGGATGAAGAATTAATTCAAAATAACTGTTGGATTTAGTAACTGGTCATGAATTAATTATTAGTCATAAATTGAATTTGGACTTAGAAGAACTGGGTTAGAATTTTGCACTTAGTAAAATGTGTGACATTGGAAAAGTCCTTTAATCTCTCTGAGTCTCATTTTCATCAGGTATGAAAAAGGAAGCTTGGAGTAGATGACATCACAGTTTCACCTCCAAATCTATGATCCTTTGATTTCTGAATTAATTGGTGTAGCTTACAGGAAAAGACAAGGGGAGGAGGCACCCAGTTTGCAGGAGGAAATGGTGAAAAAAAAAGTGATATTTGTTTTAGACCCTAATTCATGAACTTTTGTTATTGATAGGAAATCAAAGGATAGAAAAAAAAACTCCCTGAGGTCAAAGATTGTTTACAACTTTGTCTATATACTCTTTGCTTAGCATATTGCCTGAAATCTAGCGGCCAGTTCATAAATGCTTGTTGACCTGACACTAGATAGTAAGAAGAAAAAGGTCAAGCAAAAGACTTGAGAAGGTAGCAAACTCAACTGTTCTTCCTGAGATCAAAGGGAAGAACTGCAAAATTTAGGGAGACTGAAACCACACACATTCTCTCTCTCTCTCTCTCTCTCTCTCTCTCTCTCTCTCTCTCTCTCTCTCTCTCTCTCTCTCTCTCTCACACACACACACACACACACACATACACACACACACAAGCAGAGGCGCCGTCATATCCAGATTCTCACGCTAGATGGCAGTCGTGGGGCCCTTTCGGCTTATGTTTCTTGTCCTATAAGGCGCTGCTTGGTTAAGTACAGTCGCATTTAGTTGGAGCTGCAGGGGAGAGAGGGAGAGTAGGGTGAGAAGGAGAGAAGACGAGAAGGAGAAAGAGAGAGAGGGAGGGAGAGAGGAAGAGAGAAGGGGGGGTTTGTCCGTGTTTACACCAAGCACAGGCTACAAGCGCCAAACCCGGCCCCTTCCTCCTGCACTTGAGAAAAAAAAAAAAGAGTGCAGGCTGGTCGTGGGATCCAGGCGTCGTGTGGCAAGCAGCTTCATCTGTCCAGGATTCTCAGAGCCGTTTGATCTGAGAGAGAAGCAGAAACGAGAATCAGAAAGAGACAGAGAGAGAGAGAGAGAGAGAGAGAGAGAGAGAGAGAGAGAGAGAGAGAGAGAGAGAGAGAGAGAGAAGGAGAAGAGACGAGACAGGAGAGAGCGCGCAGAGACGAGCTGGTGCACGCGAGAGAGGATCAAGCGAGGGAGCAACATGAGGACCTACTGGCTGCACAGTATCTGGATGCTGGGCTTCTTCCTGTCCCTGTTCTCCTTGCAAGGTATTTGGTGAATTCACTCTTCTTTACAAGCCCTCTTCTATTCCTCCTCCTCTTCCTTCTCCTCCTGGCCAGGTTCTGGGTATATGATGGATTAAAGAGCGCTCGGAATAGGGAACTGTGTGCTTATTTACAACTCGCCCCCTCTGCCCTCTTCACAGACTCAGTACTAAAGCTTTGGTCCTCATGCGTTCTGTGGCGAGGGGGCCGAATGCCTCACTTGCTGCAATACTGATGTTTGTGTTTTTGATGCTAAGGAGGCGAAATGGTGTGTTTGTGTGTGTGTGTGTGTGTGTGTGTGTGTGTGTGTGTGTTCATGTGTGATGGGGAGCAGAGCCGGGGGTGATGGTGCGAGAGGTGGAAAGGATGGGGGTTGTCTGCAGAGAGCTGGGATGGAGAGATGAGGGTTGTTCTAGTGTAAACTATATCTCCGAAAGCACTGTGCTTAGCTGTTCGCTGGTCCCTGGTGCTGATTCCACTGCATTCCTCGTCTTTCAGTGGGGAATTAGCATTAAGTTTAGGGGAAGACTGTGTATCCTTTAAGCATTTGGTACTTGCATCTTCCTGAAAAATAGAAAGATTCTGTATACGAGATTGGCAGGGGTTGGTGGGGGTGGTGGTGGCAGGCGGGGAAAAGAGGTTGAGAGGGAGTGGAAAATAAATAGGAATGGTACCCGCTGGGTAATAGCCATTCCTCGCTAGAAATGGTCAGATTTGTTTCAGGTTTGGAGAGCTAAATAGGAGGAGCTGGATTTAGTTTGAAACTGGTGTGGGTCATGTGTTTCTTTTTTTTTTTTCTTGAGGTTATAGGAAATAGGGAGGTTAAGTGTATATGCATATATCAACACAGTGCTGGTTATAGATTTCACTCATAAACTCACATGCAAAACATTATAATGTTTCCACTTGGAAATGCCCAACCCATTGAGAAGATTCACAAATATGGAAACTTAACATCCACATTGAGTCATTTTAATATTTTAAAATATACATTACTCTCATAGTCTGTCTAAACAGTCATGAACACTTAACCACTTACACACTATGTCACTCACTCTCACTCCAACATTTTCATATTAATGGCATTCTGTCATGCTTATGTTGTCTGTCTTTTCACTTTCTATCACATTTATTACACACTGATATGAAAATGTCCCTTTTTGACTTTCATTTGATAATACAGAGAGGGGAACACACAAATATTTCCTTTCAGGAACCCTCAGCTGTGGATCACCACACTGCCAATCCTGACTAGTGGTCTGCTCTGACAGCTGATTACTAGTGTTACATTTATGGGTTTCATTTTACATGGCAGGGGGATGTTTTGAAAAGGCAGTGAGTTCCCTTCCCCAATGAAGGGAAGATGGGTTAATTGGCAGTTTCTGACTGAAACCATGTAACCAAAGATAGCTGGCACTTGAGTTACATTTTGAAATCCTGGTTCACTTTGGAAAGCGGGTGGACTTCACTCATCAGACAATTACAAGTTATGGATTTGAACAACTTCCTCTTTTATCTCAAAGCTCACTGACCCGTTATTTCTCAGTTGAAAGTTTTTTTTCCTCTTCTATTACGCAATCCTCCTGACTACCAGGCTTGCCTGAATGGAAAAATCCAGCCCCAACCCAACACTGCCTCCTTCCATGTTAACCCTTCACAATGGTGTTTATCTAGTAGCTGTCAAGAGAGTCTCTGTACTTTCAAATTCCACTGGGGTTCAGCTTTTCACCCAAAGACATTAGTATCGTGGATATTATAGAAGCCAGGAAAGCTAATCCCCTCCCCCCACATCCTTTAACTCAATTCTAAAAAAAAACAACAAAAAACAAACAAAAAAAAAACTTAACTGTTCAGATTAAGAGTGCCACAATGCATCAGAAAGAATAATTGTTTTCAAAGGTCCCCACATTTCAAAACAAATTCTGTACCATTCTTAGACTTTGGTCCACTTGCATGAAGATCTGTGCAGTGTGATGCGCTGATCGTACTATACCTGGAAATATGATGGGTATCATTAAAAGATGAAGGAAGTCTAATGAACATAGCCAATGAAATCATTATTTTTCAAAAAAGATCCTACATAAAAACACAAATAGAAAAGAAACAATGATTTTTCAAAGATAAATATAGTGGTAATTCCCTGCAATGGACCACTTCTGTAAAATACCAGGCTTTTTTTCTTAGGGAACACTACTCTTCTAGGACAGCAAGTTCTAAGTGATTGCTAAACATACCAGCTGCTATGGTTTCATAGGCCCCAGGGTTTTTGTCTGTGAGGTTTGGTTTGGTTTAACTCCATGTTAGGCTGGTTCCTTGCTATGACATGATACATATTTAATTTGAGAGCAAAGCTGAACAAAGACAATATTAAATCAGTGTTATTGCCTAAAGTCATGCACTTTGAGGAGTGGAGAGGGTGAGGGGG
>JAQQSW010010868.1:0-12891 GCA_028646575.1 Pseudocheirus occidentalis
TAAAAATTTTTTTAAAAAGGACTTGTGCAACCATGGCACTGGATTTGGTCACTCCTGCCAGAAGGCAGATGATATATGTGGCAGGGAGCAGAAGAACAGAATTATTGGGCCATTTACTCCCTCTGTTAAGTAAGTGAGGAGTTTGTGGTGAGACTCTGAGGATTAAATATTCCCTTTGCAAAATGGCAAGGAGCTAAATATATTTATAGTTTTTTAGTTCTAGTCAGTGGTATTCAGGTTAAGGAAAGGCTGGAGGATAGAGTCAGTCTATCAGGGAGATGGAGTATCACATTTCAAGGCTAAAGGAAAACTTCATAAAATCAATGCAGCATGATCAAAGTTGTTGTTTTTTTATTTTTAATGTTGTTCAGTGCTTTTGAGGTGTGTTCAATTTTTTGTGACCTCACTTGGGGATTTCTTTGCAGAGATACTGAAGTGGTTTGCCATTGCCTTCTCCAGATCATTTTGCTGATGAGGAAACTAAAGTCAACAGGGCTAAGTGACTTGTCCAGGGCCACATGGCTAATGATGTCTGAGGTCAAATTTGAACTGAGAAAGATCAGTCTTCCTGACTCCAGGCCTAATATGCTATCCACTTTGCCACCACACAGTTTAAAAGCGAAGGAAGGAGAGTAGTAGTCTTCCCTTTTGAAGAAAGATTCTTTTCCCTTGGAGGTCTTGAGATTCCTTTCTCCTGGCTCAGGCAATCTGTTGCAAGCTCATCTGGGAATCAAGAAGCTGGTACGGGCACTAATATCCTGGTTAGAGGAAGTCCCTAGTTCCTAGTCCCCACAGCTAGGATGAAAAGCACTATTAAATTTCATAAAAGGTGGCAACTGTAAGTATTTTTCTAAAGAGAACTGTTGGATTTCAGTCTAGAAAAGGGAAAATGAATTCCCTGAGCACTGAAACGAAGTGAGGGAATAGAATGGGGGCAATACCACTGCTCACTTCCTGAACATCATCCCTCTAGAGTACAGATACCTGACCTAGACTCTGACTTGACTGGATAGACTGTATTTCTTTATTTTGAAAACCATTTATTAGGGTAATTTCAGAATTCCTTTTTGATTCAATGTATGGCAGTCAATTTATGATTTGGAATGTGCCTCCTTGTTCAATTAAATATGGAAGCAGAGCATCATAGGCTAGTCTTTAATAAAAAAAATTATGATTAAATTTAACATTTATTTTAAAAACAGTTCCAGATTTTTCCCTCCCCTCTATCACCCATTGAGAAGAGGAACAATATATTAATTATACATATTAAGTCATATAAAAACCAATTTCCATTTTAATCATGTTGCACAAAAAATGGAAAAAATAAGTAAAAATATTATGTTTCAATCTGCACACGTATTTCTTCAGTTCTCTCTCTGCAACTGGATAGCATTTTTCTTCATGGGTCCTTTGCAATGCCTTGATCAGAGTAGCTAAGTCTTTCACAGCTGATGATCCTTACGATGTTGTTGTAACTATATACAATAGTCTTCTGGTTCTCCTTATGTCACTTTGTAGCAGTTCATATAAGTCTTTCCAGGTTTTTTTTTCTGAAATTGAGCTCAATGTTTCTTATAGCACAAGAGTATTTCATCACAACAATATATTACAACTTGTCCAGCATTCCTCAATCAATAGGCATCCTATCAATTTCCATTTATTTTGCCATCACAAAGAGAATTGCTATAAATACTTCATAGGGCACCTAGACAGCACAATGGAAAGATAGTTGGGCCTGGGGTCAGGAATATTCATCTTGGTGAGTTCAAATCTGTCCTCAGACACTAGCTATGTGACCCTGGCCAATTCATATTAACCCATTTGCCTTGGTTCCTCATGTGAAAAAGATAAGATGGAGAAGGAAACAGCAAACCTCTCTAATATCTCTGCCAAGAACACTCCAAATGTCATAGCATAGAGTGGGACACAACTGAAAAAAAATAACAGTTTGATTTAGTTTCTAACTAATAGGTAGAAAATGAAGTAGAATTGACATCCTTCTATAGAAATTTCCCTCCTGTAATGAGCAACTGATCAGTAACAGTGGAAGTTTCCTAGAAACATACAGATATTGGTTTACTGCTCCCCTTTTCCCATCCCATAAGCAACAACCATCAGAAGCTCTAAAACAATTGAGTGAATTGGTTTGCCAATTAATGGTAACAGTGTTGAAAATGGAATCAGGATTTTGGAACTAAGTAATTCTTGTAGACCAACTAGTTGTGTAAAAAGGGTCAAGTCACTTAACTTCTCTGATCTTCAGTTTCCTAATTCATGTGTGAGAATATTGATGCCTCTATGAATATCATAGACTCATTATGAATCATAAATAAGATATATTATTTTATAACTCTGTGCCAGACACTGAATTCCAAAGAAGTTAAGGGGCTGGGTCACTGTCATACCTGTTGTGATTGTCAAAGATATACACCAAACTTAGGTCCCCTTACTTCGAAACTGTCGTTCCTCAACTGAAGGACATCTGTTATTTTAGCGAGTGAGAGAGATATAAAATGATATATCAAAACTGGTTAATTTGTGTTTATCTAATTGTTTAATAAATAATAATTTAGACTTCTTTTCACATGACTGTATGTAGTTTTGATTTCTTTATTTAAATAATACTGCTATACGCTTTGACTCTTTATGATTGGGGAATGACATATTCTTATAAACTTGACGAAGTTTGTTATATATTTGAGAAATGAGACTTTTTACTGACAGATTATTAGATTTTTAAAAAATTTTGTTTTGCTTTTCTCCTAGCATTAACTACATTTGGTTTAGTTTAAAATAATAAAAATTGTTTATTTAAAACTGCACAATACTCTCTCTCTCTCTCTCTCTCTCTCTCTCTCTCTCTCTCTCTCTCTCTTTCTCTCTTATCCATATGTCTGATAGGTAATATATCCTTAATACGTTCTCATTTTCTTGTAATATCTCCCTTTATATGTAAGTTACTTATTAATTTTTACCTTGTCTTGAAAAACAGTTTAAGATACTGGTCTATGCCTGATTTTGCTTTCCAACTTTTCCATTTTTTCCCCTAAATAATGATTTCTTATTCCCCAAACATGTATTTGCATTTGTCAAATATCAGGTTACTATAATCACTTACTATTATTTATTGCATGTCAAAACTAGGCATTCTTTTTTTCTTATGACTCACCATTTCCTTTATTTGTACAAAACAGTGAATACTCATATGCTGCCTGGGGGGGAAAAAAAGATGGCTTCAGCTTTAAACAAGTCCTTGTGTCCTGAAGCATCTATTTTGAAGGCTTGGGACTAGCAGCTTTAGACCCAGCATCTTTGGGTTTGGACTCGGTGGGCTTAGCAGCCTTAGAATCAGACTTGGCTGCCTTGGGATCAGACTTGACAGCCTTGGGATCAGATTTGGTGACCTTGGGGTCAGATTTGGTAACCTTGGGGTCAGACTTACTGACCTTGGTGGCAGACTTGGTGACCTTGGGGTCAGTAGACTTGGTAGCTTTGGGGTCAGTGGACTTGGTAGCCTTGGGGTCAGTGGGCTTGGTAGCCTTGGGATCAGTGGTTCTGGCCACTTTAGAGTCAGGCTTCGTGATCCTGGAGCCTGGATGTCTGATGCCGATCCTAGGATCTGGGTGCCTGGTAGCCATGTTGTGGCCAGCACGCCGGGCACTGGCCTTGGGGACCTTGGGCCTGAGGATCTTGGCTTTGGAGGCCTTGGTGCTCAGGGCCTTGATGGCCTCTGCTCGGGGTTTGATGGCTTTGGCCTGCATCTTCTTCAGCCCCTTCTTGTTGTGTTTCTTGGCAAAGCACGTTTCTCAGAAACTTGGGATCAACGCCTTTCAGAGACTTGTATCTCTAAGACCTAGGTTTCTTGATCCCATTTTTGTGCCATTTTCGTAATTTGTTGTGGGTGGGATGGTTCTTAGACTTAGCCATCTTCATACCCGCAGCCTGCAATAACAGGCACTCCACTGACCAGAAGAGGCCAAAGGGAGAGAGAGAGAAAGAACAAAACTAGGCATTCTTGACCTGTATTATATTGTCCTGTTATCCTAGATCTAAGACCCAACCAAATTTTTTTAAGCCCTGATACCTTGTCCATTACATTCTGATGCTAGACCCCAAATTATTATTATTATTTTTAATAATGGCATACTTCACTATGGAAAGCCAATTTGATCTGTGTCATAAAACCTATTCTTCCAGGAATACTCTATCCCCATTTAAGATGCAAAACATATAGGCATTTATTAAGTTAGATATTGAAAAGGACAATAATTTTGAGCTGCAAAGAATAATGGTCATTTAATACAATCCATGCCTGAAAAAAATGTTGATTTTGCCTTTGTTTTAAGACTTCTAATGAGAGGGAGTGCTCTACTTCCTGAGGTAGTACACCCATTCCACTTTTAGACTGTTCCAAATGGTAGAGGGCATTTTTTAAGTCATGCCGAAATTTACCTCTTTGTTATTGCTTCTGGTTCTATCCTTTTGGGACCAAGCACATAAATTCTAATTTTTCATCATCATGACAGCACTTTAAATGAGCATAATTTTGATTCAATCTGAGTTTGCAGCCTATTAAAAAGTTTGTCTGTCTGTCTGTATGCATGAATATATACATATGTATATGTATGTGTGTGTGTAACTTCTCTCATATTGCTGCTTAGCCATGTTTCTCTGATCTGGTAAATTAGGAATTGACTGCAAGTTCAATGATTTATATGTTTTCTTGGGGAATAATTATAGATAATGTAATTGGAGGGGGAGTAATGGATCAGGAATAAGGAAGACCTGAGTTTAAATCTGGCCTCAGACACTTAGTAGCTATGTGATCCTGGACAAGTCGTTTAACTTTTTGTTTTGCCTCAGTTTACTTATAAGTAAAATGGAAATAATAATAGCAAATTTTTCCAGTATTGTTATGAAAAAAGAGATTAAATTTTTAAAGTACTTTGCAAACTATAAAGTGCTATATAAATACTAGCAATTATTAGTAATTTTATTTAATTTGTTTTAATTTTTTAGACTCTAAGAAACTTTTCATTTAACTTAGAAATATAATAATTTAGTTAAGTTTCAAATAGCTTTACTAGGATTTTTTGCACATATTTAGTCATATTTCAAGTGATGTGGTTTGATTATATGTCAATATGTCTAACAATGAGCCTCATTTTAATGGGGTTCTGTGCAATTTCAATCCACACACGCTCCTTAGAGGTACAAAAGGAGAGGTGTTTAACAAGTTATTTGTGAACTTTATGAAAAAATCACTAACGATATTTCAACATAATTGATTTCCTTTGTAATCCCACCAATTTTATTTTATTCATAAAAAAAATCTTTTCTGAGAAGGACTCTGTAGAGCTTTAGCAGGATGTCAAAGTGAATAATGATATATGAAAAAAAGGGTAAGAAGCCTTTCACTAAAGTCATTCTGATTATAAATTTAAAGTGATTTAATTTACTTAGATATCAATCTTTACTTTTAAAAACAAACAAACAAAAAACCCCAAGAAAATCTAATGTTTCCTTTGGTGAGAAGGAAACAATTATACAAGATAGGAATTTGTAGTCCACTGAAATCTGATACCTTCATTTCCATCTTTCTTTAGATGCAGATGACAGGCTATATGCACTATTTCTCCAACCATCACATCTGATGCCCTGGCAGTCATTTAGTCATTTTTGGTAAATTCCTTTGCAGCCAATGATTCTTTTGATGCCTTTGGTATCTGGACTGAGCTGCTTTTTATTTTTTTTCCTTCCTTTTAATAGTTTTCTAAAAATGAGCTATTCCTATTCCAATCCATTCATATGGATAAGTAGTCTGCCTCATCTCTTTCCTTTCCATCTATAAGGGGTTTCCAGTAATGCCCCTTAACCTTGGCAACTTCAGCCCAAAATCTGCTTCTTGTACCCAGAGGCACACATTGCATTATGCCAGGGGCATATTAATCTGCTTACTGGCTTTCAGGTCACTCTCTGGTCTCAAATCAGTCTCAGGGAAACTTTCTCTTCTATTCAATTTGTGTTCTTAATGAATGGTCAGAGCAACACCCCATTCCTTTTCTAGACTGGAGTTATTGGCACATTCTATGCAATATTGATACTTCATTTCAAATATGAATTTGAGGATATCTCTGAAAGCATGGAATGCTGAAATTTATAGAAAAGGATCACTTTGTATGAGTTATTGTTATGTTGGAAGACAGAACCAGTATTTTTCTTGTAGATTAGAGATGTCAGTCCAGGATATTATCCTCACATCATTGAATGAGGATATGATAGATTGAGGATGTAATATATCCCCTAGAATAGTAATCAATCAATCATATTTATTAGGAGGCTATGTTGCCTTGATGAAGCAAGACCCTGAGAAAAAGAAAGACTTGGGTCCATATTCTGTTTCAGATACTTATTAGCTCTGTGGACCTAGATTTCCATTTAATTAATCTCTGTTTCCTTGTCTATAAAATGAGGGCAATCCTATCAACAGTTCTTATATTACAATGCTGTGACTCTCAAATGAAATGTTTGCAGGCCTTAACATATGAATGGCAGTTACTATATCCTCAACACCAATACCAGCACCACCACCATCATCATTATCATCATTTGTGTCCACATCATTTAGAGAGCTACCAGTATGTGATCAGTTCTGTATAATACAGAGGGTAGCATAATCACACAAGAACCATTGTTAAGGGATCTAGATTGCTTATGTGAACTTGACAAATCCTTCAATGTCCCTGACCCTTAGTTTCCTCATCGGAAAACTGTGGGTTCATCTCCACAACCTCTCATGTTCCCATTCTATGTGTATGATTATGCAATCCCATGATCTGTAAAATTATGGGGCTAGACTTCACATGACCTCTAAGACCCTTTACATTCCTAATCTATGATCTTGTTATAAAAGAATTAGACTATGCTCTCCAGGAGACCACAGTTTCTTTGGACGTAATAAGAAGAAAAGTTAGTCACATGAAAATAACTCTCAATGCTAAGAGAGCCTAGCAAATAAAGACATCAGCATGGGCTGATGTAAATGGGGGAGTTTGCATGGAATAGATATTTTAAACCAAGTGTTACATTTGCCAAATAAGGTACTGTTCTAATGGGGTTCTACTCTGCCTCTTTTCCTAAATCCTATTAGTTCATGAGATCTATCCAATTCTATTTCTTTTTTCATAGTACCATAAGACTCATGAGCTCCTTGGGGCAGCTGAGTGGCACAGTGAATAGAGCACTAGCCCTGGAGTCAGGAGGACCTGAGTTAAAATCCAGCTCCAGATACTTGATGCATTTACTAGTCCTGCGACTTTGGGCAAGTCACTTAACCCCAACTCCCTTACAAAAAGCAAAAAAAAGAAAAAAAGACTGATGGGCTCCTATAAGAGCACAGTTTAACCCAGCATGGAGAGGATAGGATACTTTACTCATTTGGCAAATGACCAACATCATCACTAGCTCATTCATTTTCTAGCTTCTAGCTCTTTGAAATAATGCTTGTTCTAACTTGATCTTAACTTTGGATATGGCCAAAGTGTCCTGAAGTCAGAATTTGTTCTTCAAATTGCTTTAAGAAAATTAGATTCACTTTCCCTTCCTGAGACTTGGTCATCAGTTGTTGATAGAAAAAAAATGTATCCTTAAAATGCCAGTACAAGTCACACTATTACATAATCTGCTCAATAATTATAACCACATAGAATTAATACAAGTCAAGGAAGCTTGAAAATATGTTTATTTTTTTAATATTATGGTGATAGCTTTTATATTGTCCCTACAAGAGACCCAACTTTAGCCTAGAGCCATGCAATTCTGGGCTCTAGAAAATGAACTCCCTAGGTTGGCTTGTCAGTCTCAATCATTGCCTATTAGAGTCAACTTTTAAATTGTGATAAATTTGCTCCTATCCTCCTGAATGCTGGAGCAAATTCTAGTTTATCTTGGAAAATACATTACTACTGTGATGTAATCATATGTACAAGGAGAGAATTTGACATAATTCTCCAGCTATCTTCTCTTCTTTATGAAAAGAAAAAGAATGAAAAAAAGAAAGAAAGGAAAGAATGAAGGAAGAAAAGAAGGATGGTAGTCCACCATCTGACACCTGCCTATCATGATGTAACTCTATTATATATTATTCTCTTTTATGTACTCTCCAATAATTTGACCTGTAACTATTCTTCATAGAAGACATGTTGGATATTACATTTTTGCCTTTTAATAAGTTACACCTTGTGTCCAGAGTTAATAACCTTTTCACCTCCATCTAAAAACCCCTACATTGACTTGAAGCGTAATTCAGACCAACTACACTGAAACCTTTTTCCTTGTCATAACTGTATTAGTTTGAAAGTTTCACCAAAATATTCATGCAATGTTGCATCCCCTCAGAAGAATGTAAAATCCTCAATAGCTCTGTTTTTTTTTATCTTTGTATGTTTGGAGCCCAGGACAATGTAGGCAACTGTCAAATGATTGTTGACATGAAATGGACCTTTAAATGAAATTAATAAATATTCCATGCACATGTTATATTCAGGAGAGACAGAAAACAAAACTAGTGGGAAGAGAGATGGTCTTAAACCTAGGAAGACCTGGGTTCAAGTTTATCATGTTGGCTGGGTGACTCTGGACAAGTTACTTAACTTATCGCTACTTTAGAAAAATTTGTGTGACTATGAATTGAAGAAAACTTGCTAATCTCTATTAGTATAAGTATCCTCACTTGGGAATTCCCTTTATCAATGAAATCAGAGGTCCAGTCCTCATACCCTTATTCCTTCTTTGTTTGTGCCACTGTGTTGGGCACAAAATAGACCCAAGGAACAATAACACAGAGCCTGCTAATCATTTTATGCAAATACTATAGGATATAGATGATGTACTCTAAGAAATAAAGTAAACTGTGTAATTGGGAGGTTGAGTTTCCTAGCAAGCTCTTTACTAATGATCCCCTAGCTTGCTGCTTATTATATCCATCAAAGGTCCTTTATATACAATTTAAAATAAAATATAACTCTGGGAACTGCCAATAGAATAGAACAAAATGGAATAGCAGTAGGGGGGATAGGATAGGACGGGATGGGATGGGATGGGATGGGATGGGATGAGATAAGATAGGACAGGATAAGATAGGACAGAGCAGGATAAGATAGATGAAAATGCTATATATAAAAGATCCTATTATAAACAACTTATTCTACCAACTCCTCTTACAGTTGAGGACATTAAGGTACAAAGGGGAAAGAGAACATGTCTTGCCCAGAGAAACATAATGAATTATTTGCAGAGCCAAAATTAGAATCTGAGACTCCCAACTCTCAGCCAAATGGTCCTTCCAATCCCCTTAGAGATGACTGAACTAGGTTATTACGGCAAAAATACCCACAAAACCCAGATTATCAAGACAGTTGTCAACACTACACTTTACTTGACCTTTCAAAAGACTGGGTCTCATATCACTGGCCTACTTCATATTTCTTCCTTCTGATCTGTTACCTTCTTTTGCTTTCCTAAGAAATTATCCTTGGGATAGTATAGTGTCCCATTACTTCCCATACTTCCCAGTAGGAAGTATTCCATTCTTAGATCTTCATCTGAAAATTACTTGAAGTAGGTAAACCTCCTCCTGGGGTCAAATGCTACTATTGTGCTCTAAGAAGGGAGTGGAAAGCTCATGAATAAAACCTATGGAATTCTCTATTTTTTTTTTGACAATTGACATTGAGTGAGTGTGTGTGTGTGTGTGTGTGTGTGTTTTCTTGACATTACTAGTACAATTTGGTTATTCCTTTGCAGGTGTCAGAGATTGAGAGATAACAAATTCACCCTAAACATATCCACCCAATTTTTAAATTGTCTATGACTTCTATCTGAGATTCTTCTTTTATATATTGGTTACACACTGGTACACAAGTCTTGTGAAGTATTGAGGAAAGCAAAACTTGGAATGAAAACAAAAGATAGGTGATAGTAGTTAAATGAATTGATGAATGAATCAATGAACAAGTAAAAATGAGCGTATAAGAAAACATTTACTAAGAATTAGATGCCAGGAAGTACAACAGAGAAAGTAGTAGACAAAGGCAGGAGACCCAAAACAAGAATCTAGGCTCTGAAAGTTAATAAGAATCATAGATTGAGTTAGAAGGAACTTTGGCCCAGTGGCTAAATGCTGGGCACAAAGTCAGGAAGATTCATCTTCCTGAGCTCAAATTTAGCCTCAGACACTTACTAGCTATGTGACTCTGGGCAATCATTTAATACAGTTGACCTCAGTTTCCTCATCTGTAAAATTAGTTGGAGAAGGAAATAGCAAACCACTCCAGTATCTTTGCCAAGAAAACACTAAATTTGGTCACCCAAAGATGGACATGACTGAAAAATTTGTTTTGTCTGGGGAAGGGCTTCTGGAAGCATACATTTCAGTAAAGGGACAGGGACAGGGTAGAGAACAGAACAAGGTGGGGGGGCAGGATAGGAAGGAGGCACATATAATCAACTTCTCACAATATGTCCACTGTGGAGATGTCCTGCATAATTACACATGTACAGCCTGTGTTGAATTGCTTGTCCTTCCAGTGGGGGTGGGTGTCAAGGGAAGAACTGAAAGAATCTAGAATTTAAAGCTCTACAATCAAATGTTAAAAAACAACAACATATATATCATTATTATTAACTACATGCAACTGGGAATTAAGACATACAGGGACTGGGGTAGGGAGACCCTCCTTGCCCTAACAGAAAGTTAGAGGGGTGTTGGAGGAGGGCATAAAAGAGCAGATAGGGGGAGGGGCTTTACAGTGGGATCACTGTTTTGGGTTTGGGGGGTAGGGAAAAGATGGGGAGAAATTTGTAACTCAAAATCTCATGGCAATGAATGATATAAACAAGAAAATAAATTTAAAAAAATTTAAAAAAGAAAAAAGAAAAATTGTTATATACAACTAAGGGCACAGAATCAGAGATATGAAATGACTAGTTCAAATACAAATGGAATAAACAGAACAGTAAAGAAAATTTCAGAGGTAGATTAGGGGTAGTTATCCTCTGAGTTTGTGCTTCACTGTAGAATATTGTCATTCCTAGAATCTGGGATTCTGTGAATCCCAGGTCGACCCAGTTCAAACCTGGCATATATTCTACTATACTCTATTGCCCCAGGCATGTGTAACAATGAACTACTCTGGGCTTCAGTGTGTTTATGTTTAAAATGAAAGTATGGCAGTGGATGGTCTCTAACATCCCATTCATTTGTAAATTTCAATATTGATACTAATGACTTTGATAACTTAGTAGTCTCTTAGCTGTATTTTCTTCCTCATTCTCCCTTAACCTTCCTCTCATTCTTGTTTTTCCCCTGAAAATCACTCTTTTTAATGTTTGTAATTATCAAAGCTTTGCTAATAAAGAATATGCAAAAAAACCTTCTGAAGCAGTTAAATTTTTGAACATTATTTTTCATTTTTGGAAGCAATAAGAAATGGTCTTATGCCAAACACTTCTTGTTTACTGGGAAGAACACCAAATTTGGAACTGAATCATGTGGGTTGAAATTTCAGTTCTACCAGTTACTTTTAGTGAGATATTTGGAAAGTAATTTCACCACTTTAGGCATCAATTTCCTCATTTGTATAGTAAAGGGGTTACACTGAGATCATAAAGGCATAAATTTAGAGCCGGAAGGCACCTTGGCAATCAAATGAGCAAAGAGATTTCCAAACAAACTTTAAAGTGCAGTATTAATACTATCTTCATTCATTATGAATTTTATTCATTTGTTTACCTACTGATCTATGCATCAATTGATCTGTGCATTGATTGCTTGATAAGTCCATCATTCTATTGATATATCTATAGATTATTCTATAAATTTAATCTACCCTTCTTTTATACCTTCATTTTACTGAAACAGAAGCCCAGAAAAGTTAAATGATTTGACTAAGGTTACACAAGCATTAAGAAGAAAACAATGACTAAAACTTAGGTCTTCTTTCTCCACATCTATGCTCTCTCTACAACCCTTAGAATGCAGAGATTTTCCATTTCCTTGAATTTTACTCCATCAGACTAGAGCTCCTTGAAATGTCATTACAAAATTAAGTTGTATTAATTAATCTATGCCCTAGATTTTAAAACTCTGGCAAACAAGTCTCTGGAAGCTTTGTAAATTAAATGTCCTTTATAGGGTAGGTTCACTTGTAATTATCAGTCAAAAAATAACAAATGTCGAGCATCTTATTGGACATGGCAGGTTGTTAAGGCTCACTTAGAAAACCAGCTGTGCTTGAAGGATAAAATATGTGTTCTATTTTAAATTCCCTACAATTGAAAAGAATCTCAACATGAAGAAGGCTAGATCA
Organism: Pseudocheirus occidentalis; assembly: GCA_028646575.1. NCBI lineage: Eukaryota > Metazoa > Chordata > Mammalia > Diprotodontia > Pseudocheiridae > Pseudocheirus > Pseudocheirus occidentalis. The sequence continues at coordinate 12,369 of JAQQSW010010868.1, forward strand.
TGTGAAATAAGGAGTGTTCTTTGGTATTTGGAAAACAGGGATGAAGTAGTTTTGGTATTTAAACAAATAAGTTTTTAATTTAAAAAGGATTTTATTATATTTCAGGTTTGATGTTTGATACACATGTATTTTTGTTAGGATGGTTTCAATTAGTTTTAGTTTAAGTAGCAACTGAAATTATTGGTCAAAAGTAATTAAAATCCCTAGTCAAAAAAGTCTTTTTATTTATTTTTCTAATTTAAAGCAAATTGTTAATATCCAAAACAACCTTAATGTATACAATTAATACAGAACCAGAAGAACCTTTATTTTTTTCTGAAGTTTCTCTGTATACATTATTATATAAGCTCCCTGAGAGAAGGAATTATTTCTAGTATAGTAGTCATAGTAGTAGCAGTAGCAGCAGCAGCAGCAGTAGTAGTAGTAGTAGTAGTAGTAGTAGTAGTAGTAGTAGTAGTAGTAGAAGCAGTAGCAGTAGTAGTAGTAGTAGTAGCAGCAGCAGTAGTAGTAGTAGTAGTAGTAG
>JAQQSW010010870.1:0-12890 GCA_028646575.1 Pseudocheirus occidentalis
CTCCATTGGGCCATGATGAGCCCCTGCTGCTGATTTGTGAGTCTGAGAGTCCTAGACTTTCCTAGGCTTTATCTGGGCTCATATTTTATGGGTGTCTAGGGTGGCAGTGTGGGAGCTGCGGGACCTTGCTGCTTATACACCGCCATCCCAAAGTTTTTTCTAATAGCCTTCTGACTAAGTCCTCTGCTGCTCCTCTTCCCTCCTTCCTTGATTCTGCCCCTCATGGCACTGCCTTCTTCCTCCTGGAGACATTTGATGTATTACCTGGCTCAGAAACTATCAGGAGTTCCGAATGCCTGCTCAAATAATCAATAACCTACTTAAGTTGGCATTCAATGCCCTGCCCAATTCATTTCACAATAAAGTGCTGCTTCCAAGCAGACAACGGTGAGAAAGAGGTTTTATGGTCTCATCTTGTCCTCTCTTGCCTCTGCATCCCTCAGGCCAGAGATTCACTCACTTAGAAACTCTACCCATTAAAATTCTCCTTTGCCCCAAGGGCCAGCTCAGTTGAGTACACCCCTTGCACCGGAGCTCTTTTGATCTGCACAGCTCTGGGAAATCCCTTCCCTTCCTTGCCCAATGTTCTTCACTAACATGTAGCCTAAATAACATTCTTATTCTTATAATTATTTGTATTCCTGGCTCATCTCTCTCTGATTTTTAAAGTTCTCCAAGAATAGAGGATTCCATTTTTAACCTTTATAACCTGAGGCACCTGGCACGGGCATTGGGCTTTTTCTGCATTATTATCTGGATTGACATGAATGAACTACGCCTCAGGGTGAGCCAACATTGTGATTTGGCAGGCAAACCAGTAAGTGCCTTCTTAGCTGGTGGTCATGGTGGGGGGAGTCGTTCCCCTGAGTGCTGCCTGCCTTACACCCACCACATCTGGGTTCTCTTACTCAGTTATGGGCATTACATTTTTAGAAGGACATGGACAGACTAGAGTATGCTCAGAAGATGATCAGTCAGGACGGTAGAAGGACTTAAAACCATGTTCTAATAAAGAATATGAGGGGAAGGAATTGGGGAGAAGACGAGAGTGGACATGGTTGTAGGTGTCCAATCTTGGGAGAGTTTTCATTCACATTGAAAGGGGGAGTCAGTTTATTCTTGGCCTCAGAGGTTAGAGCTTTAGAACAACTGTGTAGATGCTGGGGGGGGGGGGGATAGGCAGGCTGAAAATTGTTGCACTGAGTAATACTGTAAAATATTGAGTCATTTTCTCTGGTCGCTAATGATATCAATACTGTTGGCCTTCTGTCTAGATAAATGTATGACCAGTTTTTATGGAGCAATCAGTGCTTCAAATGGGGGTTAGGTCAGTTGACGTTTGAAGACCCTTCTGTCTATGCTTTTGTGATTCACTTGGATAGCCTTAGTGATGAAAAGAAAACAGCTTTAAATGTCTGTTTCTTTTGTGAGATTTTACAGTGTGTTTAATACCCATTAAGATTATTACATTTTATTCAATAAATTAATATATATTAAATATTCTTAAATAATGAATGTCTATCTTTGAAAATTTAAGTAAACATGGCTAGAAAGTAAGATAGAAAACTCATGTGTTACCATGATGCTGAGGAGAATAGAGAAGGCCTGAAAAAGAAACTAGGGGTAGGTAATGTCCAGTGTTTACTCCAGGGAACAAATACCACTAAACTTTACCTGCCTGAGTATACCATATTCATCTAGATGCCATCCTTAATTAGGCATAAAGGGTTTCAACTTTAGAATAATTCACAAACCCTTCCATCGCATCTACTGGGCTGTTTAAATTACCTGGCTTATTAGGCCTTCCCGTTATCTCTAGTGAAATTCATTTTTTGATGGATTATGTTGCTCATTGCTTATTATTGCAGAAATTTGAAAGAAATCTCATTTATATGTCAGAAAAGATAGGAGTTTGAATTTATGAATGGTAATTCTATTTCAAAGGAAAATGAATTTCCTTTTATGTACTATAAAATGTATTTTATCTGAGATTTGATAATGAAGCGATGAGGCTGATGGCTGGCTTACGGGATTAGTCTCATTATTTTATAGTCTAGTTCAGGCGAGGGTTTTGTGTATGTGAGGCCCGGGGTCTCACTGCTTGGGTGCCCTTTCCCCTGCCCCCTCCCCAATGTCCATCTCAGCTCATCCTGTGCAGTTCTGACCCAGGCCTTTTTAAAATCTCCCATGTCACTTATCAACTGAAGTATCCCAGGAAACAGAAAGGGTTCCTAGCTAACTAAAATATTTTACCAAAGTATTTGTGTGCCCAAGTATTTGTAGTGAGAGATTAAAGCAGGAGGTGAATATATATAGTCTTTTAATTAGAGATATAAAGTAAGCTAGGCTGTTGGTTCCCAACAACAGTCCTCTTGGTAGTCAGTCCTGTTGGAAAGTCAAAGGATGATTTTAAAACTGTAGAAGATAAATGAGATAACGTCTTCCTTCAAGCTCTGATCTGATCTTTTCCCCCAAAGTCTTTATTTAAAATCAGATAAGACTTAGATATATACACATTAAAAAAAAATCTCATTTCACCATAAGTTAAAGAATTGACCCAGAGGAGTTAGAGAAGACAAAATATTGGAGGTTTTTAGGACAGAATGTCAGGGACATGGAGGGATAGGATTAGATGTTTATCCTGAGGAGTGTTATTTGGTGCTACCCCAAGGCTAGGATTATTGCTTTAACATGTCTTCATAGAGTCATCAACTTATTTTAGTACATGCTTTGTTCTTGGGAAGTATGTATGTATACCATATGCACATAATGATGTGTGTGTGTGTGATTATGTATCTCTTTCATAAACAGATCTACTAGTCTGGCATAACTTGTTCTAAGTGAACCCATGTTGGCTCCTGAGGATCACCTCCCTCCCTGAGTGTTGGTAAACCAGCCCTTTCATTTATTTCTAGATGGCTGACCTGCTCAGTGTGGTATATTGCAATGAAGCAGCGGGACATCTGGCTTTGATACTTTGTAGCCATGGGCAAGTCACATTATCTGCCTGAGCCTGAGTTTCCTTCTCTGTGAATATAATAGGATACAAAATAATATATGAAAATACAGTTATACAATTACATGTAATGCAGTTATACAGTAATTTAAATTATATACAATAATATCTGCACTGTCTCCATAGTCTTGTGTTGGAAGGGCTTTGTAAGCATTAGTGCTGTATAAGATGTGTATGTGTGTATGTATGCATGTATGTATGTATTTCTACATACCACACACGTGCATAAATTTTACAACTATTATCAACAAACATTTGTTAAGACCTTACTTAACACAAGACAATGTGTTAAACCCAAAGGATACAAGGAAAGGCAAAAAAAAAAAAAGTGTTCCTGCCCTCAAGGCGCTTATATTCTAATGGAGGGGAAAGTGATATGGGAACAACTCTGTGGATTCTAGATTTCTAGATATATACTGGAGCACCCTGCTGGGACAGAATGAGTTACTTCCTGGTAGTAAGGTACATATTTGGTAAGTTAATGAAACTTTGTTTTTCAGTTTCCTGTTGTGTCCTTTGGTAAGGGGGTGTAATAATTCCGTCACCTTTTTCTTTTGACAGATGTGTGGATTCCAGAACTAAAGAACGGACTGCTTGTAAAGGGAAGATCTCACTCTCAGGTACATTCGTTATTCATAAGTTTAATGACCTCATTCATACGATAATAAGTTACTAAATGTATATGGTTGTTTTTTTATTCTTTGTAATGCTGCCAGATTAACCTTGGTAAAACCCTCTTCATCCATTGCTCTCCCACTCACAGACTTTAAGAGTTGTTAGTGGGTCACTGTCTGGAGCCTGATGCTCCCCCAACCATCACCCAGTCCATTCTCTCCCATTACTATGTGATTATAAACATCTGCTTTTGCTGACTGCTTGGCTCCTTGCCAGTTCCCTCGTGTCCATGGCCAACCCACCCATCCTATTTGCCAAGTCACAGAACCATAGGCAGACTTGGAAAGAACCATGTCGTCGAACCCCCTACTCAAATATGAATCCTGTCCATAGCTGGGGTTACCCAAGCTCTGTCTGAAGACCTCCAGGGATCCTCAGAATAACTACTAAGTTAGGATGCACATTGGGGTTTGCAAAATGTGTTACAAATATTTCATTTAATCCTCCCAACAGCCATGCAAGGTAGATGCTATTATTATTCATTCCCATTTTGCAGAAGAGAAAAGAGGCTCAGAGGTTAAATGACTGGTCTGGAGTCTCACAGTGGGGAAACACTACCTTGCCGCCCAGAGACAGGAGATTTTTTTATCCTGAATTGCAGCCTTTCACATTTCAGAACAAGTCTGTTTTTTCTTACTTAGATGCCTTATTATAGAACCACGGTGTGACTCTAGTCCTGGCCAGGGGAGTGCCAGCTCCAGCAGGTACTAACACCTACTGTCAGAAAGGCTTTAAAGGTGGTTCCAGCGGCAGACTCCATCTTGTTTTTGAGGACCAGCCTAGCTATGTTCAGAGAGTCTCTTCCCAATTATCCTGGCCACTTGGGCCCAACAGCCATAAAGAAAAATTTTAAATGACTCTGTATAGTCACACTCCTCCCCTACTCCACTTTTGGAGCAGAAAAAAAAAAGTCACAATTTTTGGACCATCCCTATCAGTGACCAACCATTGAACTCACTTTGAGGAAGTGAGTCATATAAAGCTTGACCTTTTCACTTGACTTGAAACCAGTTTACAATTGCCATTCAATGCACAAGGGACTCACAGGTTTCTCTTGAAAAGGCAAATAAAAGAGTTGGTTTTATGGCATGGATAAGCATATCAAGAAATGCATCTTCTGGAGACATTTGTTCATCTTCCTTAGCAGTGCTAGTGATGAACTTTTGCCGTTGAGCAAGACCATTGTGAAAATAATTACCGATTATGCTCTGATATTTGGTTCAGAGAATGAACTTACAAGGACCCTACTAAATTAGATCAGCATCACTGGGAAAACTGGAAAGCAGTGTGGCAGTGACTGCACATAGACCAATATTTTATACTGTTTACCAAAATAAGGTCAAAATGGATACATGACCTAGATATAAAGAGAGATAGTACAGGAAAATTAGAAGAACATGGAATATATTACACATCATGCTTATGGATAGGTGAACAATTTATGAATAAACAAGAGACAGAGAAAAAAGTTAGTTATAAAGTGGAGAATTTTGATTGTATTACGTCAAGGAGTTTTTGTACAAATAAAACAAATGTGACCAGGATCAGAAGGAAAGCGGGAAATCGAGGGGGAGGAATTTTGTAGACAGTTTCTCGGAGGTCTCATCTCAACTATGTAAAGAACATGTCAAATCTATAAGAATATGAGTCATTCCCCAATTGATGAATAGCCAAAGGATATGAACAGGCAGTTTTCCAATGAAGAAATCAGAGCAATTTATAGTCATACGAAAAAATTCTCAATCATTATTGACTCGAGATGCAAATTGAAACAGCCTTGAGATATTATTTTACATCTACCAGAATGGCTAAAATGATTGAAGAGGAAAGTGAAAAATATTGGAGGGGATGTGGAAAAATTGCGACCCGAATTCATTGTCAGTAGAATTGTGAATTGATCCAGCCATTTTGGAGAGCAGTCTGGAATTATGTCCAACGAGTTATTTATTAAACCGCTTATTATACCCTTTGACCCTGCACTATCACTTCTAGGTCTGTTTCCAAAGATGATTAGGGAAACTACTTATATGTTCTAAAATGTTTATAGCAGCTCTCTTTGTGGTGGCAAAGAACCGGAAATTGTGGGGATACCCATCAGCTGGGAAATGACTGAAGTTGTGGCATATGCTTGTGATGGGTTACTACTGTGATCATAGAAGTGACGAGCTCAATGATCTTAGAACAAACATGCAAAGACTTGCACAGAATAACAAAGAGCAAAGCAGGCAGAACCAAGAGAACATTGTATACAATAATGGCAATATTGTAAGAATGACTGAGTGAATAAACCATTAACTATTATAAATGCCCAAATTAGCTATAAAAGACATGTGAAGAAAGACACTGCATCCAGAGTAAGAACTGATGACTGGAAATGTGTATGGAACAATATTACACACGTGTGTGTGTGTGCGTATCTGAACCTATTTGTGCCTAATGGTGGCCAATGGTGGGAAGGGGAAAGGAAAACATTTATGTGGTAACTTTTATATATTTAAAAGGAATAGCAAGTTGTACATAATAGGTTTGCAGTTTCATGTGTAAACTGTCTTTTATACTATGTTATGGAAATGTTTGTTTTATTCCATAAATTAAAAATAAAATTTTAAAATAATTTCTAGTCAGAAATGACATTCAGAAGTGGGCATGGGGAAAGGATGGCCCCAGATCCATTGGAAATCATGGTTCTGGAGTAAGAGATAGGTCAAAGGCTTGTAGACTGTACCAAAGCCTCCTACCTCCATATCTTGAATAATGGCTTAGAGAATGACCCAGCAGATATCTCATTTATTAGGTACCTGCTACATGACTGTGCCCTGTGCTAGGGGCTGATGATACAGAGACAACAGTGAGACAATTCCTGCTATGGAGCTGCTCATACCATCTGGGGAAGACAACACATGCAGAGAGAAGTATATAAAACAGGAACAGGAAATTCTTGGAAGAAGGGACTGGGGGGTATTTGGGGAGATCAGGAAGGGATACAGTGGTACCCGAGCTGAACCTTGAAGGAAACAAGGCAGAGGTGAGGGACAGGCACATTCCAGGCAGAGGTACCACCACCCCCACCTCGCCCCACAGTATACAAGTGTACAAGGACTGGTAAGAAGACCAGTTTGGCTATATGATAATGTACACAGAAGTAATGTTTAATAAAAATGGAATGGTAGATTGGGCCAACTCTTGAAGAACTTCAAATGCAAAACCCAGAGCTTTATATTTAAACCTGAAAGGAATAGGAGACCCCTGGAGTTAATTGAGTGGGATGGTGACACAGCCAGGCTGCATTTTAGGAAAATTGGTCTGGGCGCAGGATGGACTAAAGTAGGGACAGACATACAACACTTGAGAGACTAACTACAGGTATTTGCAGCAGATAGTCCAGATGAGAGGGCATGAGAGCCTGGACTAGAATGGAGACCATTTGAGTGGAAACTAGGAGATAATGTGAGCTGTGTTGTGGAGGTAGAAGCAACAGCATTCAGCAGCTAGATGTATGAGCCATACAAGAGTGAGAAGTCAGGTGTGACTGAGATCATGAGCGTGGGTGACTGGACGGATGGTGGTGCCCTAGACAGAAGTAAGGGAAGTCCAGAAGAAGGCTGGGTTTGGCAGGAAAATGAGGAGCCGGGTTTTAGATGTGTTTAGTTTGAGATGTCTGTAGGAGACAGTCTGATTTTTATGCTTTCAGTAGGCTACTGCATATGTGAGGCTGGAGCTTCAGGCATAACCTAGGGCTATGTTTATGGACCTGGAGGTTATTTGCTTAGACCTAGGTAATTAAAACCTATGTGAGCTGAGGGGGAGGGTGGCTAGAATAGTTAGAAGACATGATATGGATGATGAACTCGCAAAGAAGGAGTGGTCAGACATTAAGGGAAAGCCACGCCATGAAAATTCAGTGCAGAGTATCCAGCAGGAGAGAGCGATCTATGCTACCTGATGTTGTAGAGCAGCGGCTCTCAAACTGGGGATCGAACGACCCTTTCACAGGGGTCACAGGGGTCGCCCAAGACCATCGGAAAACATATTTCCGATGGTTTTAGGAACCAAGACACTGCTCCTCTATCAGTCTCCAGGCGGGTCTGCCCACATGCAGATACACCTACATATGAGTATTAAAGGGTCGTGGCATTAGGAAGGTTGAGAACCACTGTTGTAGAGAGTCAAGAAGGATGAGAGAATGCCATCATCACATTTAGTGGTTCAGAGATCACAGAAAACTTTGGAGAGAGAAGGTTCAGAAAAGAGGATGACTAGTTATTAATTCAGATTCCTATGTTTTCTAGGTGTAGTTAGATCACTGGCTTCTAAGAGCAGAGGACAAAATCAATACTAAAATAGATGAACGAAACCAAATCAGGTGATATACAGCGTATAACTGAGGTCTCCTTCCTGACCTATTTAAACAAGCTGTTAACTTTACATAATTAGAAACAGATAAAAGAACAGACTTTGACACTGTAACCATTTCTAAAGGAAGTTTAATCAATGTAAGGCACTTATCACAATGAAGAGACTAAAAGACCTTAGGAGAACTGTCTTGGAAAGAAATATGTGATCTTTATTTTTCTAATTAAATTTCCTCCTGTTAGCTGCAGCTCACTGCTCTGGCATGCTCACATTTTTACATCGAGATTCTATCAGCCGATGTCTTAGTTGGTCTTTCCAGCATTGTGCCTGCCTCAGATATCATTTGCATATCATTCGTGGCTTCATCTAAGTCTTAGTAAAAATGTTGAGGAGAACAAGGGTAAGGATAGACCCATTCGATGACGCTGCCCAGAAACCTCTCCATTTGGCCATTAACCAGCTTTGTTTGTGTCCTAGCAAGTTGGCCAGTTCCAAGCCTACCTAACTTTCATCCAGTCCATACCTTATCATGAGAGGCTGTCAAAAGACCTTACTAAAATCTAAACTATGTCCATGGCCTCTCCCTGGGCTGCCTGTCTATCAAGACTTGTTTTAAATGAATTCTGGTTGGCTTTTAGTGGTTACCTCCTCCTTTGTCAAATAACAATGAATCATTTCTATTCTAGAATTTTATTTTTAACCAGAAATTAATGTCAAGTTCAATGACTATAGTTTGAAATAATTACTTTCTTTTTTTAAAATTGAAACATCTACCCGTCTCCTGGCTAGTTGGCACCTCTTCTACCCACACTTGTTCCTCAGAGATCAATCACTAGTAGCTATTCAATAATCGCATCTCTTAAGTTGTTTCAGCACCCATGAATAATAATGAAAGTGATCTGAGCTTTTCTAGGTCAGCTAGGTTGTTACCCCACTTGCCATTGTCATCTTTTGTCTCTCAAGGCTCTTATAAGCATTTTTGTTTTTATCCTTCCCGGTATGAAGGTCATTTTCATTGGTAAAAAGTAGAATTAAGATATGAAGTCTACAGTTGCATCTTATTTCTTTTTTTAATTCAATTTTATTTTCAGTTCTAAATTTTTTCCCTCCGAACTCCCCTCCTACAACCATTGAGAAATATGCTTCAATCTTTACCTCTTCATTTGGAGATGGATATCATGAATTTCATTAGTACTCCTTGGATTATCATTGGTCATTGTGTTGATTAGAATTCTTATGTCTTTCAAAGTTGTTTGTCTTAATATTTTTGTTATATGAATTGTTCTCTTGGTTCTATTCACTTCACTTTGTATAAAAGTTCATACAAGTCTTTCAAAGTTTTTCTGAAGTCATCCCCTTGATTTCTTGTAGCACAATAATATTCTGTCATGTTCATATATCACAACTTGCCAATTCATTGCCCAGTTAATGAGGTACCCCTTCAGCTTCCATTTCTTTGCCATCACAGAAAGAATTGCTATAAATAAGGCTCCTTTTCCTCAATTTTTATCTCTTGGGAGGGGGATGGTGGTAACATACCTAGTAGTAGTATCACTGGGTCACAGGGTATACACACTTTAATATTTCCTTTTTTTTTTTGCTTTTTGGAGGGCAGTTGGGGTTAAGTGACTTGCCCAAGGTCACAGGCTAGTTTTTGTGTTAAGTGTCTGAGGCTGCATTTGAACTCAGGTCCTCCTGACTCCAGGGCCGGTGCCTATTCACTGCGCCACCTAGCTGCCATTTAATAATTCTTCAACACAGTTCGAAAATGTTTTCCAGAATGACTGGACCAATTTACAGCTTCACAAACAGTAACTGATTTTATTTAGTTTCTCATTTTCAGTCTTTACTTTGAAGACCCTTGATTGAACGTAATTTTTATTACATTTTTGTTGTTAATATGATGCAATGAATACTTCTGCATTTACTTGTGAGGTTTGGGAAGGTTTCACCTTCCTTCTGATCCCTTGTCATCTTCTCAAGCACCCCACATAGATGTGCTATCCCTTCCTTGCTTTGCTTCCTTGGTAGCTAAAGCACTTTTAACTTTGAATACATGGTTTTAAGGAATACTGGGATTTTGCCTTCTTGTCATTATCCTTAGAAGAACTTGTCATTCTGTTGTGTTTGTTCTCTTATTTGATCTTGCTTCCTTTTTTTTTCAATCTGTGTCTTTATTAAGTTGGCTTTAGTCGATGAATTATAGCCTATTCCTCAGGTTCACTTCCCTAATCGTTCCAGGACAAAACAATCTGTTTTCTGAGTTTGAGTGGTGTCTCCTTTTCACATTGCTTTAGCAACTTGTAGCAGAGATTTCTTATTTTCATTATTTGAACACAGTTTATCTCCTTCATAGAGAGTAAGTTCCTTGAGGGAAGACATTGTCTTTTGTATTCTATGTAGCACCTTCATGCTGCCTCACAAATAAGAATTCAGTAAATATTTAATCAATATTGTATATTTCTTTAAATGGGAATTTTCAGAAAGATGTTGTACCTTTATTGTCATGTGAGCTAATTCTTTTATCCAAATGGCACCCTTCAGTGTACAAGGGTAATAAATTACCAGTTGGGCCTTGAGTGACTCAGTGGCATTAATGCCATTCTGAAATAACTAATTTATAGCTTGTGACAATCAAATAGGAATTGAGTATCAGTATACTGAGTCCCTTGTGAAAGATTGCTTTGGACCCAGATTTTCCTTTAAAGACATAGATAACTCTCTTTGCTTTTGAGACACAAAGATTCTTTTGCTTCTGTTAGTAAAAAAAAAATTTTTTTAGAATTCAAATAGGTGAAATATAGATGAATGTTTTCCCCCGGTACATGATCCTTTTTATACAAAGTTTAATTCCCAATTTGAGTACTGAAGGCCTTAGGTAATGGATTGTCTTTTTCACCCTCACCTAATCACTTTTTGACATTGGATGGAGCATGTTGTGAATTTTAAACTATCAAATGACTGTTTTGTTATAAGGTTTTATAATTTCTTTTTTCAGTTATAATTGTTGTGCTGGAAACCTCCAATTCCTATTCCTATTCTGCCAGTTATGGGTCAGCTCTCCATTAACAAAGTAAAATGGATAATTGCAGCATTTATCCTTCTAATTTAAGTCAAACGCCAAATTGTTCTGTCTCGCTGTCCACTTGATCCCTTGTTTTGGCTTCTGGTTTCTCTTCAGACAATAAGGACTGGCAGGGCTGCCCCTCTCCCTATTGGACAGGAAGAACGTTGTTGGTTTTTTTCCCCAGAGCCGTTAGATATTCTCAGAGATTGATGACATCCAACAGATGTGCCATACTTTATGGTGATGAACATGTTTCCTAAAGGTCTGTAAATCGCAGTTGTACAAATTGGATCATGGCTTACGTGAGCCAAAGGAGCTTACTATTTAGAGGACTCTTCCTTGGAATCTTTTCACAGAAATGAAAAATCCATTTCTAGTGTGAATCATTAGTTCAATTTACCTGTTTTCCTAGTTTCAATTTTTTTAGATATCAATTCAAATGCTAAGTTGAGATCAGAGAGTAGAAATGGAGCCAGCTTAGGGAGGGAATGGTGATGACAGACTGATAAAGTTCTAATTGAACAGTCAAGGTCTCAGGGGGTCTAAAAGGAAGGCACTTCATAAGTGTATCCAGCTTAAATCCATACAGATTTGTAACTAATTAAAACTGACATAATTAATAGGTGTGAAAATTTCATGTGTAAACTTGGTAAGTGATGATAGAGGGAAAAAAAGTTTTAAGTAGGGATTAAAGATCTGCTTTAGGCAGTTTCTCAGGAAATAAATTGAAGTAGAAGGTTGAAGCAATTATCTAGATAATTTAGGCAAAAATCTCCAGGTATTTCAAGCTGAAACTCACTCTCCACTTGGCATTGTCTGGATACAGTTGGATGGTACTGTATCCTCCTTTAGGTTGGGGCCCATGCACCATTTTGTCCACTCCGTGGCCGCATGTGCTTCTCTATTTTGTGATTATTCCTAGAGACTCCAAGGAAGAATTATTGGCAGCCCCCATGAAGCAAGTTCACCTCTTCCAAAGCAGCGTGGCAAATTCGAACAAAAACAGTTTGGGATTTCCTAGTTGAGGGGTGAGAAACCTGCAGCCTCAAGGCCACATGTGGCCTTCTAGGTCCTTGGATGTGGCCTTTTGACTCAGGTTTACGCAACAAATGCTTTTATTAAGGGAATTTGTTCAGTGAAATTTGGATTCAGTCAAAGGACCACGCTTAAGGACTGGAGGGCCACATGTGGCCTTGAGGCCACAGGTTCCCCGATCAATTTTAGGGTCTTTGGAAGGAGTGTTATAAAAACCCCATATCGGGAACTAAAGGAGGTTCTGCTCAGGTGTTGGCTGATACCCAACTCTCTCTCTCTCTCCCTCTCTCTCTCTCTCTCTCTCTCTCTCCCTCTCTCTCTCTCTCTCTCTCTTTCTCTCTCCCTCCCTCCCTCCATCCCTCCCTCCCTGCCTCCCTCCGTTCCTCCCTCCTTCCCTCCCTCTCTCTCTCTGTCTCTCTCCCTCTCTGTCTCTCTCTTTCCCTCTCCCTCTCCCCCTCTCTCCTTTATCTCTCCCTCTCTCTCTCTCCCTCCGTCCCTCCCTCCCTCTCTGTCTCTCTCTCTCTCCCTCTCTCTTTCCCTCTCCCTTTCCCCTTCTCTCTTATTTCTCTCTCTTCCTCTCTCTCTCTCTCTCTCTCTCTCTCTCTCTCTCTCTCTCTCTCTCTCTCAGACCACTCATTTCACTCACTCACACATGATGTTAGCCACTTTCCATCATTCTGGCCACAGTTTGCCCACGGTCCCTTTCATCAATGTTTTGCATATTGGTGAGAGCCATGGGATAGA
>JAQQSW010010871.1:0-12890 GCA_028646575.1 Pseudocheirus occidentalis
TTCTCATTTCTCTTCCCAATTTTTCATCCACTTCTCTTATTTGTTTTTCAAAGTCTTTTTTCAGCTGATCTATAGCTGCTAGGAATTCTTCAAGTGTCTTGGAAGCATTTGGTTTGGGAGTTCTATTTGTCTTCCTCCCTTTCCATACTTTGATCCTTTTTGTCCACAAAAAAGGATTCTAGAGTTTTATTGTTGTTCTTATTTTGCTTCCTTTTCCTAATGTTGGCCAGTCAATTAATTGGTTGGTTTTTTTTAGCTCTGTGAGATTCTGCTTCCTGGGGGGAAAGCTCTGTTCCAAATCACTGGGGTTTTCCCAGGTGCTGCAGCTATTACGGGGGGTGTTGCAAGTCCCCCAGCTTTGGCTTGCTGAAAGTGCACCCCAGGAGCACCACCCAAGACCACGAACTGGATCCAGGCCGCTCAACGCAAGAGCACTTGGCCCTGATCAATCGATTCAGCCCCTCTGCAGAGTCTGCAGGCCAGAGACTCTGAAGCAGCCCAGTGGGAGCCACTGTGGGTTACAGCAGTTTCTGCCCTTCCCCCACTGCTTCCTTGCCCCTGCAGCAGATTGGCTGAATTGCTTTTACTCCCCCAAATTAAGTTTCAAAGTTACACTTTCATTGACCGTCTCTGATCCTGGTTTGCTGGATCTGAAGTTCAGGTGCAATAGATCTTCTCTGAAGTAGACTCATGCTGAGGCTTGGGAGGCATGGCTCCTCCTGACCACCCTGGGGTCTGGTCTGGCCATGTTTCCATTTTTGGCTGGACTGGTCTAGGCTCCTGGCCTGCTGGCCTGCTGAATGAGCCCCTCCTGCCAAGCTGCCCCTCTCCAATCCCTGTTTTTCACGTCTTGGTAGATGTGGAATTGGAGGCTGTAGATCTTCTCTCTTGCAGACTGGTTGCTGCGGGCCTTGGATTGGCTCAGCTCGGCTCCTTCCCACTGCCCTGGGCCTGGCCATGGTCTCATCTTCAGGCTGGGTCGGCCTCAGCTCCCGGCCCACCACGATGAGCCCCTGCTACTGAGCTGACTTCAGAGAGAGATGTGTTTTCTGTATTTTTGTGAGTCTGAGAGTCCTAGACTTTGTCTGAGGTCATATTTTATTGGGGTTTAGGGTGGTTGTGTGGGAGCTGTGGGACCTTGCTGCTTCTACACAGCCATCTTGGCTCTGACCCCCAAAATATAACTTAAAAAACAGTAGAGAAGAAATGGAAGAAATGAGAAAAGGAGTGAAAGCATTGCAATGAAAGGGAAGCTAATTAATAAGCTTAGTAAAAGACAGAAAAAAACTCACTGAACCAACTTCTTCAATAATTCTTTGAATTTACCAAAGCAAGCTAATAACTTCATAAGATATCAAGAAATAATAAAACAAAAAAAGAAAGAAAAGTAGAAGAAAGTATGAAATATCTGATAGAAAAGACAACTGACCTAGAATATAGATTAAGGAGAGATAATTTAAGAATCATTAGAATATCTAATAGCCATAAACAGAAAGTGAAGCAATCAGAATCTAGAAAAATAATTTACATAAGTAAAACTCTGTAAATGGAATGAACAACAAAAAGAAACTAAATATTACAAAATTATAATAATCAAATTTGGCTGCAAGCAAGAGTTATGAGAAGGGAACTCCTGGCTTCTTTGCAGAAGTAGACTTCTTTGAGTGTGGAACATCGTAGTTATTGGTCCTCAATATGAGGGATGGCTCCCATGGTGGTGATGGTGTAGGGAGATGGGGAACGGGGATACATTGGAAAACGGTGATATTTTTTGATACAAAACCAAAGTACATCAATGAGTTATACCAGTAGAATGAGTTTCATCTCTGGGACTACTCTATACCCTTAAATTTTAAAAAAAGAGACTAAAAAAAAAAAGAATGTCCTTAGAATGTCTTTTGTACACACTGTATGCACCGCAAAGGAGATTAAGAACAAAATTTAAGTTTGGCCAATGCCTTGAATTGTACTTTTCAAAGAGTAGATACTTAATAAATATTTCTTGAATTTCTAAAACTAGGCAAAACACTCTCAGATAGTGATGAGAGATATTTCTTCATTTGGACATTCTTCCCACATTATTTTTTCTAAGACAAGACTACATGTACTTTAGGTGCTTTACTGGCAATATTCAACACTTTTAAAAATGGTGACCTCAGAGTAATCCTTTCTGAGAAACTAATTGCCTCACTGACACAAAGACAAAAATGTAGGAACTATATTTTCTGGTCTCAGGACAGATAGAGATTTTTTTTTTGCTTTATTTTTGGAGGGCAGCTGGGGTTAAGTGACTTGTCCAAAGTCAAAGTCACACGGCTAGTTAGTGTGTCAAGTGTCTGAGGCAGGATTTGAACTCAGGTCCTCCTGACTCCAGGGCTGGCGCTCTACTCACTGCACCACCTAGCTGCCCCAGGACAGATAGAGATTTGATCTGAAGAAGTTGACTCAAGCTAACACTGGCTGTTGACCTTGGAAATTTGCATTTCAGAATTTTCAAATTTCTAGTTTCAAAAAGTACTTTACTAATCTGTCCTTGGGACCTTTGGTTAGCAGCTACTCACTGGTTAGTGACTGAACAAAGTATACTCTGAAGGATTTGTGTCCATCAGTGCCACATCATCAGGAACTCCACCCAAGAATGAAGTATAAAGGCAGATGACCAGAGAGCCCAGAGTATTCATTAGAATCCTCACACATTCAGGTGCTGCTGAAGCATCAAAGAGAAACCCTTCAGAAGATGAAGATTATACTGTAGAACATGGGGCTAGCCCTGGTCTGTGGCCTCCAGGCCCTCAATAACAATGCAGAAGGGGCGGCTAGGTGGCGCAGTGAATAGAGCACCGGCCCTGGAGTCAGGAGTACCCGAGTTCAAAACCGGCCTCAGACACTTAACACACACACACACACAAAACTAGCTGTGTGACCTTGGGCAAGTCACTTAACCCCAAATGCCCTCCAAAAAGCAAAAAAAAAATAATAACAATGCAGAAGATTCACCAAATGTAGAGGGAGCAAGAATGGGAACAGGTTGATGGAGTGGTCTGGGAAAGGTGTGAAGTTAATAGGTAAATAAAACAGAACCTCTTTGGGCAGAACGGAGAAAAACAGTACATGCAGTTGAAAGGAAAAGATGTGTATTTGTGTCTTCTAACTCAAAACTGTCTGTCTCAATAGTTACTATGTCGACCAATGATTGATCAGAATAAAATATGAAATTACACGTGAGTGTGTGCCCCATGCCTTCTTTCTGTTATGTAACTAGAACAAAAAATAGTGCTAAACTCTATTCGTCACAACATAAACCATAGAACAAATTTTGCATCTGATAAATGAAGGATTTCACTAGACTATCTATGAGTTTCCTTCTTCTAAGATGTGAAATCCTGAAATGACATTCTTTTAAAAGAAACTGCAATTGAAATCAACGTTATCTACTTCTGATTACAATAGTAAATGAGATGCTAAATTCTACCAAGTCCCCCTTTCTGCAATCTGCTATTTAAACTAATTTCCCATCAGGATTCAGATAGTAGCTTGATGGCTTTTGTTCTGTGCATGTACTGGGATCTGATGCTACATGAATTCTCTGATGAGGTGTTATCTTACATCCAGGTAGAGTAAAAGAGAAGAGTATTCCTCAGGACCATGAGTAATTAAAGTCACAGGATGAACACAAGTATTTCATAAGAAATACGTGAGAACTTTTGTTAGGATCTGAGTTGAGATCTTGTGTGTTCCTGTGGCAATCTCTCTTCCTTATCCCCAAATAATTCAAGAAAATGCCAGTCACCAGAATACATAGTAAGAGGAGGGGAAAATAATGAGATAACTAGAATAAAGCTACGAACCACACACTGCCAATACAATTAGAGCCATTGGAGAAATGAGCAAACCAAGGTCCTATAAGCTTAAATGATTTGCTAAAAGTCACAGAGTGAGTTAGTATTAGAACCAGACTAGAACTCAGATTTCCTAACTCCTAGTCTCATTAACTTTCTGCTATACTACAAAGATAATGTGAAAACCAGATAGAAGTGGGATAAAAATACTTCACCATTCAGGCCTCAGTTTCCTCACTTGCAAAAAGAGAGATTTAGATTATGGTTTTTCCCAACTTACAAAGACTATGGGCCTATGTGAGCAGAGGTGTCTTTTTTCAATTCTCATCAGACCTCTTCACCACAGATTATGGGAGAATGGTCTACTGTTGAATTTGCCTCAAATGTGACATCTAACATTGAGGAAAGAGGTAGCTTCAAAAAGTTTCTCAAAAGTATCGGTGAACATGACAATGCTCTCACTGCAGTATGCTTCTGAAGATAAGTACTACTTTTGTTAGTTGGTGGATATGGAAGTGGGGACAAAAATCTGGGTAATAGTTCTAGGATCCTTTAACCCACATAGGTTAAAGCAGGAGTCATTTAGTGATGAAGTTCCCAGGAAGTAGTTGGTTTTATGAATATTAAAGTCAACAAGGAAATAAATGGCTACACACATACTTGAAGCTTCTGTGCAGTGGTGAGGATGGTACTGATTAAAAGTATTTTTATATTAAGTTTGGATCTTTTGACTGACCCCCTAGGGGAGTTACTATTTCCTTTCTGTTCCAAGCCTCTTAGGATCACCAGTCTCCATGTCATAGTAGAAATGGGATCCTTGAGGCCCCTCTCTGCTAAGGAAAGAGAAAGCAGAGTGAGAGAGAGGGAAGAAAGATACTCAATTTATACATTTGGAGTTTTTATTTAGCTATTTACCAATTAATAGGCTTCAACTTTGCTTAGAATTCTTTTCTGCTCCAAAAAATACTATCAATATTTTTTCCTAATAAACAGGCTTTCTTTTACTATTTGACATCCTTTAGAAATATGGTTAGCCTTGGGAACTCTGGTTCAAAAGGTATGGATATTGTAGTCCTTCTCTTAACATAATTTTAGGTGACTTTCCAAACCAATTGGATAACATGCAACTCCAAAAATAATGCATTTGATAGAACAATCCCTCTAGTGTCAGAGCCAAGACAGCAAAGTAAAAACAGGAACTCCACTAGGCTTCAACTCCAACTCCCACCACCTCCAATACCTGTAAAATATGACTCTCAACAAATTTTAGAGCTACAGAACCCACAAAATGACAGAGAGAAATAGATCTCCTGATGAAGACAACCTGGCAGGCTGACAGGGTCTATCACAACAAGCTGGCAGCCAAGCTCAGTCCCCTGTGAGCTGCACGATCTGGGCCTCAGGGCAGCCTGACCAGCAGCACAGACTGGTGGGAGAAGACTTCAGGAAAGTGAATCATCAGCAACTGTGGCGGTTTCCGGACTTCTCAACCCATAACTTCCAAATAGAGAGTAAAAGGTCAGTGGGAAACTCTGTTGGAACCACGTGACAGAAGAGTGTGGTCCAGCCCCTGACCTCAGGGTGAGAGGTGGTGGAGGCATGAAAGGTTCAGCTGCTGCTTTATGGCTGCCTCAGGAGCTCCTGGCCTGCAGATTTTAGGTGGACCAAGCAACCATTCAGAGGGTAATTGCTCTTGCTTTCCCAATATAACTACTATGGAAACATTTTGCGTAACTACACATGTACAACCTATATTGAATTGCTTATCTTCCCAGTGGGGGTGGGTGAGGAGGGAAGAAGGGAAAGAATCTAGAACTCAAAAGTTTTAGAAACAAATGTTAAATTTTAAAAAACTGGTTTTTTTTACATGCAACTGGGAAATAAGATATAAAGACACTAGGGTACAGAAATCCGTTTTGCCCTGCAAGAAAGTTGGGGGGTGGTATGGGGAGGAAAAAGCCAGTCGGGGGAAGGGGTACTCAGTAGGCTTGCTATCTTGGAGTGGGTTTAGTGGAAAGATGGGGAGAAAATTTATAACTTAAAATCTTGTGGAAATGAATGTTGAAAACTAAAAATAAATTTAAAAAATTAAAAAGAATAAAACAAAAAAATGATGCATTTGATCTTTGTCCAGACATTATAAAATTCCTATTTTTTGTTATCTTTGTCAGTTTGCTAAGTAAGAAGAAAGTCTTCAGTTTTTAAAATTTGCATTCCTCATATTTTTAGTGGTTGGGAACATTTTCTCCTTTGGTTGTTAAAAGTTTGAAATTTTTTTCTGAAGATTTTTGTTTATATTTATACTTGAGTCATTGAGGTCCTCAGTGGAGAGAGCATTGGGCCTGGATTCAGGAAGATCTAAGTGCAAATTTGGCATCATATACTTACTAGCTGTGTGATGCTAGTCAAGTCATTTGACCACTGTTTGCATCAGTTTCCTTATCTGTAAAATGGGCATCAAAATAACACCTATTTCTCACAGTTGTTATGATGGTCACATAAGGTAATATATGTAAAGTGCTTGACACAGTATTTGACACTCAATAAATACTTTATAAATGCTATTATTAGTAGTATTATATCCTTCATCTATTTCTCTATTGGGAAAAGACTTTGTATCTTGTATGTTATTATTATTTACCTACATATTTTGAGCATTTTATATTTAGATTATTTGATTTAAAGATTTTTTTCTTCCCAAATGATTGCTTCCTTTCTAATCCTAGTTATTTTATTTTGCTCAAGCAAAAGCTTTTCAATTTCATTTAGTAGAAAATATCCTCCTAGGTATATTCATTAGAGGAGGTTAATATAAATTTTTCCTTACTTTTGTGACCATGAATATTCAACCATATATCTATTTGAGTTATGCTATAAACTTACAGCATTACATTGTCTGAAACCTAATTTCTGCCTGACCTTTTTCTCGCTTTCCTAGAAATTTTTTGTCAATGGCAAAGTTCTTTTCAGGTAATTTAAATTTTCATTTATACCAAACTGATTCTTCCTTGTCCTGTCTTCTTTTCCTGTTCTACTTTTCTGTCTTTTTAAAATGTGAGTATGAAATAGTTTAGATTATTTCAGTTTTTTTGATTAAATTGGGAAAATTTTTGCTTGCTTTTCTTCTGAAACATTGTGAGTACAAAATACAACAAAAGTTCATATTTATATAGTTCTTTCTATTTAAAGAAGGTACAGGTTCTCTTCAAAATGAGCTTATGGGGGTAAAACAGAACAGTAAGATCTCTGTTTTGCAGATGAGATCCTTGATTTTCAGAAAGATAAAAAGACTTGCTTTCTCAAGGTTATGCAATCAGTAAGTAGAGGTAAGTAAGGGAAAGTAAGCAAGAGCCAGGATTTGAACGGAGATCCAACTTCAGTTGACATATGGAAAGCCCAGTGATTATCCCAAAGTATTTTTATGTATAACTACTAAAGTTCATTCTATTTTCTTTGAATGCTTTCACCAGGGAAAATGGTGAAATGCATGTGCAATGTAAGTATAAATGAGCATCTCGATGTCTTACAGTATTATTGTGAAATGAATTAATAGATCCAGTGATTAACAAAGAAGTGGATAATGGTCAGAAATTATACAAGTATGAAGAGAGAGAGAGATGAGAGACTGGGAGATAGTGTCCCTCCACTTTTTACAGAGTCACTCCACTCTGTCTTAATTCCACCACCTCAAAACAGTCATCCCACTGTATAACCCCTCCCCCAATCTGCTCTCTCCTATGTCCTCCCCCTTTCCCCTTTGACTTTCTGGTAGGGCAGGATGGATCTCCCTACTACAGTGACTATATATCTTAATTCCCAGTTGCATGCAGTTAATAATACTACTAATAACTATACAGACACACACACACATATTTTAACATTTGATTATAGAACTTTAACTTCTAGATATTTCCCTTCCTACCTCGTACCCACCCCCCCTGGAAAGACAAGCAATTCAATACAGGCTATACATGTGTATTTACGCAGAACATTTCCACAGATGACATATTTTGAGAGACTGTTTATATGTCCCTCCTTTCTATCCTGACTCCCCTCATTGTATTCTCTACCCTGTCCCTGTCCCTTTACAGAAGTGTGTGCTTCCAGCAACCCTTCCCTCCATTATACCACCTCTCATCCTCATGCCCCCTACTCTCCTGTGTGGCAAGATACCCAGTTTAGAGTTTTTGTCATTCCTTCCCTAAGCCAAATTCAATGAGAGTGAGGTTGACCCTTTCCCTTTTGCCTCCCTATTCTTCCCCTCCATTGTAACAGTTATCCCTTGCCTCTTCTATATGAGATGATTAACTTGATTCTGTCTCTCCCTGTTTCCTCTCATTTTATTCCTTTCCCACCTTGCAATTTCACCTTTTAAAGTATCATCCCTTCCTATTTAATTGATCCAGTGTCCTCTATGTACACATATATACACATACTCAAATATGTATTTATATGCATATATATATATATATATATATATATATATATATATATAAAACATACCCTCCTATATAGACATATGTGTATGTATTCACATATATACATTTGTATTCCCTTCACCTATCCTCATAGTGAGCAAAGTTTCATAAGTTACAATTATTGTTTTTCCATGTTGGCATGTAAATGGTTCAATGATTTCTTTTCCATGTTTACCTTCTCATGCTTCTTGTATTTGAGTATCAGATTTTCTTTTCACTTCTAGTTTTTTCTGCAAAAATGTTTGAAAGTTCTCCACCTCATTGAATGACCATATTTTCCGCTGGATCCTCATCAGTTCTTGATCTCTCTTTGGTTATCCTGACAGTTTCTGAGAAATCAAGTACTTGAAGAGGAACTGATGCTGTGTCTTTCTATTTTTTTATAAGGGATATTTTAATTCCCTCTTTCTCTCTCTTCCAAAATATTATATATATGAAAAATGAGATTAAATTGAGGATGTGCAATGGTCAGAGGGATGGGGCTTGGAGGGAAGGTACAGAAAGGGATCGAACCAAGAAACTAAGATACAGAGTTAGGAAATGAGGTGAGTGTGCACGTACGGTTTTGGGATGAGGTTTAGAGTGACAATATGAATTGACAATCCATTCAATCTAATCCATCAAATGAATTCATCTAATTCAAGAAGGATTTTTGTGCTTCTCAACCTCCCAAAGCTGTCTGTCTTTGTTTCCTAACCTGAGGGTAATAGGAATAAGGATTTTTATCTAGTTGTGTTTAATCTTCATCAATTTCCTTTCTGATCTTGTTTTGACCTGCTTGGATCTGGATCACTGTCTTGGGTAGTAGTCCTGGGATGTAAGGCAGTATGCCAGATCTTGGCGTGTCTGTAGAGAGGGCACCCTACTCAAACTTCTGACAACATTTGAGAAAACCCCAGCAATTTGGGACAAAGCTCTATCCATTCTGGAAGCAGAGTTCTAGGGTGGCAAAGATCTCAAAAGTCAAGTAATTGGCTGCCAAGGTTAGCAATCAGGGGAAGAAAAATTAGATCATAGGGGGCAGAAACAAGATGGTGGCATAGAAGCAGGAATACTCTGGAGCTCCCACAAAGCCACCTCAAAACCCCATAAAATATGATTCTAAACAAATTTTAGGGCTCCAGAACTCACAATATTACAGAAAAACACATCTACCACTGAAGGTAGCTCAGCACGTGAGACAGGAAGGGCTTACCTGAAAACATGGCTTGGCCCTGGGGCTGCCAGGACAAGCAGCAGCTGGAGCCTTCAGGAGAGTATATCAGTGGCAGCTGTGTCAATTTCCACAGTTATCAACCCATAAGAAACAAGGACAAACTAAGTGAAAGGTTAGTGAAACTGGGCTAAATTTGGTGGAGAAGATTCGACCAAACTGCCTCCAGGGCAAGGAAGCAGCAGAAGTGGCGGCCCTGCAGCTGCTTCCACATGGCTGCTTTAGAAGCTCCTGGCCTGCAGATTGTAGGGGTCCAAGAAATCATTCAGAGGCCAAGTGCTCTTACCATAAGCTGCTTGGATCCAAATCATGGTCTTGGTGGTGGTCCTGAGGTGCATTTTCAGTGAGCCTAAGCTGGTGGGGGCTTTAGTGGTTTTCTAATAGCTGTGGAAGCTATGAAAACCCCAGCAATTTGGGACAAAGCCCTCCCGTCTGGAAGCAGAGTTCCAGAGAGCCAAAAAGTCAAGTAATTGACTGGCAATATGAGCAGGTAAAGGAAGCAAAGCAAGCCCAGCAATCAAACTTTAGATTCCTTTTTTAGGGACTAAAAGGACCAAAGCATGGAATGGGAGGAAGACAATGTAGTCAGAACTTCTGCACCAAAAGCTTCCAAGAAAATGTAGTCTAGTTATAAGCCATAGAGCAGCTTAAGAAGAATTTTGAAAACTGAATAAGAGAAATGGAGGAAAAATTTGGGAGAGAAATGAAAATGATGAAAGAAAGTTGTGATAAGAGTCAACAACCTGACTAAAGAAAATAACACCAGAAGAAACTCACTGAAGAGAGTAATTCCTTCAAAATTAGACAGAGCAAATGGAAGCTAATGACTTTATGAGAAATAAAGATACTACAAAACAGATCCAAAAAACTGAACATGTGAAATATCTCATTGGAAAAACCACTGACCTGAAAAATAGATCCAGGAGAGATAATTTAAAAATTATTGGATTACCTGAAAGCGATGATCAAAAAAAGAGTCTAGAAATCATCTTCCAAGAAATTCTCAAGGACAATTCCCATGATATTCTTGAACCAAGGGGCAAAATAGAAATAGAAATAATTCACCAATTGAGCCTTGAAAAAGATCCCAAATAGAAAACTCCTAGGAATATCATAGCCAAAGTCCAGAGTTCCCAGGTCAAGGAGAAAATATTACAAGCTGGAAGCAAGAAACAATTTGAGTACTGTGAAAACACAATCAGGATAACACAAGATCTAACAGCTTCTCCCCTAAGGGATTGCAGGGCTTGGAAAATTATATTCTGGAGGTCAAAGGAACTGGGATTAAACTCAAGGATCACCTACTCAGAAAAACTGAGTATAATGTTTCAGGGGAAAGTATGTCATTCGATGAAACAGAGGATTTTCAAGCACTCTTGATGAAAAAATAGGAGCTGAACAGAAAATTTCACTTTCAAAGATAAGAAACAAGAGAAGCATGAGAAGATAAAGAGGAAAAAGAAATCAAAAGGAAATTATTAAAGTTGAACCATTGACATTCCTACATGGAAAAATGGTAATTGTAACCCATGAGACTATGAGGATAGTTGAATATATATATATGTATATGTATATAGGATCAATTGAATAGGAAAGGATTATACCTAAAAAATAAAATTAAGAGGTGAGAGATTAATATGATGAGAGAAGGAGAAAAAGAGAGACATAATAGGGTAAATTATCTCACATAAAAGAGGTGAGAGAAAACTGTTATAATTGAGGGGAAGAGCAAGATGGCCAAAGGGAGTGGCTCAACTTTACTCTCATTGAATTTGTCTTAAGGAGAGAATATACACACTCATTTGGGTATCTTATGCTACAGTAAAGTAGGTGGAAAGAGCATATGGGGGGGTTGATAGAAGGGAGGGCAGATGGGGGAGAGGGTAGTTAGAAACAAATACTTTTGAAAATGGAGAGGGTCAAAGATGGAGTGAAAAATAGCTAGTGTTTCACAGTATAACTATGCATTTTGCATAACTACACATGAATTGCTTGTCTTCCCAGTGGGTGTGGGTGAGGAGGAAGAGAGGAAATAATTTTGAAATAAAAAATATAAAAATAAATATGAAAATAAATTGTTTTTACATGCAACTGGGAATAAGATATACAGACACTGGGGTATAGACATCCATCTTGCCTACAAGAAAGTTAGGGGGCTGGGGGAGGATATAAGAGGTAACAGATTGGGATAAAGAGTACTTAGTAAGCTTACTGTCCTGAAATGGGGATAGGGGAAAGATGGGGAGAAAACTTTTAACTCAAAATCTTGTGGAAATGAATGTTAAAAATTAATTCTAAAAAATTAATCCTTTTAGACCCTATGTATTGAGGCCCTGCCAATGCAGCCCAGCGTTCACCATGGTACACTCCAAAAGGACCCCCAACGAGGCCTGCTGATCCTCCAACCACAAGGGTGATTCCCAGGCCTATCACCATAGGGCGAGAATCAGACTGATCTGGGTAAGAGACAAGGGCAGGGCCCATGGCAGGGGCAGCAGCTACTCCTGGGACTACCCATCCAGAGCCTGGAAATTTAAAAACTTCCTATCTGAACTTTCATGGACCAAGATGACAGACTGAACCCCATCTGTTCCAATCTCCCCTCCCTCTGACCAGAAAACACAGTAATTATTGCCCCAGAGGAAAATTTTAAGCAGTAAAGGCTTAGGAACCCTGGAGGAAGGGGGTGGCCAAAGTCCTTCCTCAAAATAGGAAGAAAGCATTGCTATTAAGACAAATACAAAGACTCTGTAATCCTATTATGGTGAGAGGGAGAAATCAAACTCAGAAGGAGAGAGTATTGACTCTACACTCACAGACTAAACCTTAACAGGGACTATGACCTGGTCTCAGGCACAGAAAGCATTCCTAGATGAGCTCAAGAGAACTTTAAAATCTGAGTTAGAGAGGTAGAAGATAGAATCAACACCTCTTATAAAAACAAAATTGTGAAATTAGAAAAATTTTATAATGAAGAGAACAGCTCCTTAAAAAGTAAAATGTGTGAACTAAAAATGAAATCTGAACATATGGAAAAGGAGCTTCAAAAACTAACTGAGGAGAATAATTCACTAAAATCTAGAATCAACCAAATTGAAGCCAAGGACTCTATGAGGAACCAAGAATCAGTCAAACAAAACGTGAAGACTGAAAAATTAGAAAAAGAGGTAATATATCTCAATGGAAAAATAACCTACCTGGAAAGCAGATCCAGGAGAGACAATCTGAGAATCATTGGTCTACTAGAAAATCATGATGAAAAAATGAGTCTGGACAATATTTTCCAAGAGCTCATCAAGGGAAACTGTCCTGAGATCCTAGAACCAGAGGGTAAAATAGAAATCAGGAGAATCCACTGGA
>JAQQSW010010872.1:0-12890 GCA_028646575.1 Pseudocheirus occidentalis
TCCACTATGAAGATGTCCTGTATAATCACACATCCATAGGCTGTATTGAACTGAGTGTCTTTCCAGTGGGGATGGGAGACAAGGGAGGAATGGAAAGAATCTAGAATTTAAAGTTCTCCAATACCTGCAACTAGGAATTAAGATATACAGGGGCTGGGATAGGGAGACACCCCTTGCCCTACCAGAAAATAAGAGAGCAGAGAAGGAGAGGGGCTTTACCGTGGGATTGCTGTTTTAGGGTTGGGGCAGGGTCAAGATGGGGAGAAAATGTATAATTCAAAAGTACAATGAAAAGCAATAATTTAAACAAGAAAACAAATAAAAAATAAATTAAAAAATCCAATGACAGATTTTTCTTCATATTTTAAGAAGATATTGATTCAAATCTGTAACTGGAAGGCATGGCTCTTGGTTTGTAGAAAATCAATATTTTAATTCACACAATGAAAACTCCCAAATTACACATTTCTTTTATGCCACTACAGGCAATATAAAAGGACTTCTAAAGTTTCAAACAAGAATTAAAATGTCTTTGATTACTCTGAATCAATTCTCTAATTATGGGACATTGCGTTCAGTGTAATCCCTCCCCCCCCCATTCATTTATGACAACACATACCATGTGATAATAAAACTTAAGCTTGTTAATCTCTATATTGTCACATGTCCTTTTAAAATATCATGTGTGTATATATGTGTGTCTTTATATTTGCAGGTACACACATATACAAACATACTAGCTATAAAAAAGAGTGATACTATTCCCTTTGACTTTCTTTACAGTTTGTAACTGGTGAGTTTTCAGAATTACTACCCATGATTTCTAGAGTAGTAATGCAGTGATAAAGATCAGTTGTAATGAATGATTGTTTTTCTTTTTTTCTGGTACATATACCTATAACATGACAGTGATAAGATGAAGCTTTACGAGCAAAAATGAAAATTATTTCAACAAACTCTATCATTCCCTTAAGTGGACACCTTATTTCTACTCTCTCCATTTACCAATCTCTCCTTCACTTAATGGTTGGTATCACTTCCCTAATACACCATTCTGATAATACCATCCCACTGCTCAGTAGCCTTCAGTGAAGAAACATTATCTACAAAACATAAGTGCCAAGAAAAAACACAACCTTTGGGATGCATTCCCATTGGCCTTTTGCTAGCAATTAAAATATAAAATCCCTATCCTGATTTTCAAAGCTCTTTGTAATTTGGTTCTAACCTACTTTTAAAATCCAATTTTTCACTTCTCCCTTTCAATTCAAGATAAACTGAACTACAGATTGTTGATTATTTGTTTTAATCCTACCTTCTCTCTGTGCCTTTACTTATGTAATCACCCGTTCACCCATGGTAGCAATGGGGTCCTCAGTACGCATGGCTTTCTTCTTAACTTCAAGACCTAGTTCCATTTCATACATGAAGCCAAATTTACTCCTTCCTCTATCCAGGGAGTTCTTAACCTGGTTTATACACACACACACACACACACACACACACACACACGCATGCATGAATGTATACAAAACTATGTGTATATGTGTTTGGGCATACATGTGGAGGTATATATGTATATAGATATTTACATATACATGTATACCCATATTTACATTGAAATATATGTATGTCTAGTCATACACATTTTTCCACATATGCATCTATACATATAAATTTCGGTTCTCATACATATGCATACGTATATATGCAAATAATTTGATAATTATAGTTTTATATAGTTAGTTTCCTTTGACTTCTTCCAAAATATGTCAAATATAATCTTTTTAAGTACCACAATTCAAATATAAGCAACCTGTGACAAGAATTTAGAAAATAAGTAAGTCATTTAGAAATACATTACCCATTCTTAATTTTGGAATTTTTTCACCTATCTCATCATCTATATCTATGTCTACATCTACGTCTACATCTACATCTATCTACAGACACACATATACATACATATGTGCATGCATGTGTATGTATTATATGTGTGCATATATGTGTACATATATATATTTCTTAATAGCACTACTGATTAGTAACAAGATTACTTGATACCCACATCATTTCTGCTTTTTCTTGATCATCCACTGATTATGTTCAATCTCAACCATGAAATGGTTACAGATTAATCAGCAGGAAACAATACAGAAAGCCTAGATAATCAGCCTCATGCTGACTGAAAAAGACATATAATTTAGATCTACCTCTATGGCATTGATATGGGCCTTTATAAAACTTCATATTGGTTTTCATAGGAAAGAGTAAGGTAAATTATTGTGGCAAGCATTCAAACCAGTTACCAGACCACATTTCAATTTAACAATCTACATTCTCCTCTATTATGGAAGATATTGATTGCATTAAGTCCTTAATTATTCACAGGAGAGGTAGTAGAGTAGTGAAATACTGCTTCAATTACAATTTGACAAAATTATATTGGTTACATTTCTGTATAAAATATCTAAATTACTCAATGAAATACAGTAATAACTATTAAAATATATTTATTCCTCAAAATTCTTAATCATTATTAATATATGTTAAGGAATATTGCCTATAGTTTTCTTTCTAGTATATATTATACATCTAAGTATTATTGATTATTAATGCTTATTAAGATAAGACATTGGAAAAAGATACTTTTTTCTACTAGATGAATCTTTTCAGAATTTTAAAGGTTCAGTCATCCATAATCACAATTAAATTTTGATGAATTGAGAATTTCGCTTACCTAAGAGAATATATTTATTTTAGCATATAATTTCTTTTTTGTTGTTGTTGTTGCTTTTTTGCTTTTTTGGAGGGCAGTTGGGGTTAAGTGACTTGCCCAAGGTCACACGGCTAGTTTTTGTATTAAGTGCTGAGGCTGGATTTGAACTCAGGTCCTCCTGACTCCAGGGCCAGTGCTCTATTCACTGTGCCACCTAGCTGCCCCAGCATATAATTTCTTATAAAGAAGCTAAAACAAAAATGGATTTTCATTTTTATTTGTTATCTTCCTATAATGAGGTCAGTTCTGAAAACAAATTGGTTTAAAGTCTCTTTCCAAAATATGGATTGTGTTGGAAGAAAAGAAACTCTAATATTTACATTGATATGTTGAAGAGAATAGTTTCAGAAATATAAATGTTTCCAAATGGAGACAGAGTACAGCAACAGAATCTTACATCATGCAAAAGATTAATAAAAATATCCAAGAAATAGATACACACATATGCTTATATACACATATATATGTATATGTATAAACGTGTGTGTGTATATATATATGTGTATATGTATATGTGTGTACATATATATACAAATATATATATAAAACATATGTGTATATATGCTAAAAGGGTCAGGGAACTAACATGATTTAAACTCCATTGAACAATTCTTGAAAGAGAATCAAGATAGGTCTTGAGAAAAATTTGAATATTTGACAAAGGTATAATTATCATCCACTGTGAAAAGTTTCATTTTTTGAATATGTCAAATCTTGTGAATTCAATATTAAATCAGGAAGAACAAGTGCTTTAGTAATATTAAGAGCCTTGTAGGGAATAGAGTCAGTAACGCAACCAAACTCTCTCAATATTCTCTACAAAATAACCTTAAAATAATGCATCAAATAGAATTCTTGAGTGATATAGTCACCAAAGGTTGTGGTGAGACATTTTTGTAGCCAAAGACAAATTAAGAACTCGACAGAAGATGACCTGTGACACCAGAATGATGTCTTGTCCAGAGTACTTGCAGTTGACAATACCAGCTTTGCGCCTTGGAGGCAAAAGGTCAAGTATATCAAGGGAATCTATGAAAAAAAATGTGAAGGAAAGAGATTAGCAGCACTGGATTTCAGACTATATAATTACATGATAATCAACAACAAAAACAAACCATCCTGTTCTGACTAAGAAATACAGTGGTGTATCAATGGAATAGATTGGATAAATAATACCCAGTAGTAAATGACTATACTCACCAAGCATTTTATAAACTGAAAGATCAAAGTTTTTGACAAATCTGCCAAAAAAACTGGAAAACAATTTGGCAGAAACTAGGCAGAGATGAACATTTCACACCATATACATAGATAACACCAAAAGGAGCACAAGATTTATACATAAATGGTGATATCATAAGCAAATTTGGAGACCATAGAATTTTTTTTCTGTCAGATCTATGAATAAGTGATGAGTTATGAGTAAACAACAGATAGGATCACAGAAAACTAAGTGCATAATTTTAATTACATGAAATTAGAAGAATTTTGCACAAAGAAAACCAAATGAAGCAGAACTAGAAGAAAAGCAGTAAACTGGAGAAAAAAATTACAAGTTTCTCTCATAAATGCCTCATTTTTCAAATATACAGGAAACTGAGTCAGATTTACTA
This sequence comes from Pseudocheirus occidentalis, assembly GCA_028646575.1. Lineage (NCBI taxonomy): Eukaryota > Metazoa > Chordata > Mammalia > Diprotodontia > Pseudocheiridae > Pseudocheirus > Pseudocheirus occidentalis. Next base: position 4,393 of record JAQQSW010010872.1, read on the forward strand.
AAAAAAATGACCCATTACCAAATTGATAAATAGTCAAAGGATATGAATTGGCAGAAAAAGAAATAAGAGCTATTTATAGGTGTATGAAAAAATGCTCTAAGGTGGCAGATGACAGACTAGAATCAGGAATTCAGCTGAATTCTCCCAGTATTCCCCTTCAAACAACTTTAAAATAATACATCAAATTGAATTCTGTGATGGCAGAACCAACAAAAAGTTACAATGAGACAGTTTTCCAGCCCAAAACAACTTAGGGATTTGTCAGGAAAAGTCCATGACACCAGGAAAGTTTTTGTCCCATAGTGAAAGTCACAGTGCTGTTACTCCAGCAGCAAGCCTCCAAGGCAGTGGCAACAGTAATTTTTTTGTGTCCAAAAATTTAACTTTTATTAAAAGCTGAAATATCAAAATCATTCTTAAAAATACTTCCCCTCAAATGTTACATTCCTTTTCACCAACCCTAGTCCCATAAGTAGAATGAGTATGAGCAGAGGACAGTTGCCAAGACACATTACATATGAGGATATCCAAATGAGGTAGCAACTTGAACTTTGAAATCATGGTATACCACCTACAGTCACTCCAGCAGAAATACCTACCTGTTCCTTTCCTGTAATTTTCTTAATAAATCCCTACAAACCAGTTTTTTACATTATTATTTAACTGGATTTTTTTCTTCTCCATAATAAATCCAATATAACAAATCCAATCTTTTTGGATTGGAAAACCTCCTGGTAATGGTGGCTCTCTCCCAAAGCTCTGCCCATCTCTTATCCCTTTATAATATATCTTTTGGTGATCTCATCAATTTCCAGGGATTCAAATATCCCCTCTCTGCTGATAATCCTGAAATCTACTTATCAAACCTAACTTCCATAGTAACTCCACCAGTTCCCTGTTAGACATTTCAAATTCCATGCCTTTTAGACTTTAAAACGACAAAAAACTAAACTCATTACATTTTCCCTCAAACATTCCCCTTTATTCCCTTGTCCTGTAAAGCGTACCAATATCCTCCCAAGTCACTCAGGCTCAAAACCTAATTGCTATCCTTGACTCCACACTCCCTCTCTTTCCCCATATCCAATCTGTTACTAAGGCCTGTTAATTTCAGATTCATAATGTTTCTTGCATATTCCTCCTCTCCTCTGAAATTGCTACTACCTTATTACAAATATTTATTAACTCATGCTTTGACTATTGCAGTATCTTCCTAGACAATCTCCCTGTCTCAAGTTTCTCCCTAAGCCACTCTGTGTTCTCCACTCAATTATAAAAGCAGTCTTAAAATGAAGGTCTGATTATGTCAGTCTACTATTCAGTTAACTCAAATAACTTCATTTTGTCTTCAGGATGAAATTTCAAATCCTCATTTTGCCTTTTGGGAACCAACAAAATACTAACAAACAACAATAGAAACAAACCCTGGTTGTTTTTCGTAGATTTCCTAATTACTATTCAGTCTTGTGCTCTCCTTAAAGTTTGTTGAAATAGCTGTGGGAACATATGGGTTGTGCTATTCCCTCATGTTCCTCTGTCTTTTCTATCAATCAGGATAATTTATTAAATAAATACTATGGGCCAAGCACTGTACTAAGTACTGAGGAAAATGATAGAAAACATAAAGTATCCCCAAATCTTGAGGTATTTACTGATTGAGACTGTAAATATATGTGTGTCTAGCCTCTATCATTAAATTTTGTATGGTATTATTTAGAATGTATGTGTACATATTCACATACATATGTGTATATGTGTACATATTCACATACATATACAGATATATACATGTGTGTGCATATGTATTTGTGTGTATGTGGGTTTGTCTCTGTTCAGTTGAATGGAAGAGTGAATAGAAAGGCCCAGAGGTCACTAGACTTCATTACTCGGCTAAAGAGTATATAGCAGCAGGAAAAATGTTCAGATCAGGTGGTCCTCTATTGTACTGTCAGGTTGTTAGTTATAGACTCCTAGTTCATCCAAGCATTATGAGCATCCATACTGCTCGTCACCCCAGATGTACAAGATAATATCTAGGCAGACTGAAGTTACAGAATGGGTAAAGGAAATAGAAAAGGGAAGGGGACTACTACTGAATGTTTTCAGAATTTATCAATAAGGTCTGAGCAAATTGGGGTCAGCGTAGGGGCAAATGGGAGTGAATGTTAAAAGACATTCATGCTGTTGATTCTTCCTGCTCTTGTATGTAAGAAAGTATCTTCAAATACATTATTTCATTAATGCAAATAGTTCTTTATAGGATCAGATTAAAATCACCAGGTACTTACCAAATGGTCCTTGAAATTTTATAACCCCAAACTTTATTATCCTACAGGTAACTTGATGTGATACATCTACGTGTGTGCGCACACACACACACACACACACACACTCAAATCTACCTCATAGACCAGTATATGGAATTCCTTGGTTAGGAAATTCTCTCTGTCAATTAAGGTCAACATCTTCTCTGCAACTTTTGTTTAGAAAACAGAGAACGTGTATGGGAAAAGCCAGTAAAGTGTACGTAAAAGATGCGGTTTGAATCTAGGTCTTCACTTAGGTATAAGTTTTCTATTCACTGTCACACTGACATTATGTTAGCAAATGTCTCAACACTGAGGTAGACATGTCCTTGGATGACATTACTAGGCTTGTAGCCCATCATTTTACAATTCATTACAGCCTGTCCATAGTTTATGCTACATTGGTATAGCTTTCAAGAGCTTCAATAACACTATGATGAAGAGTAGCTGATATACATACTAACAGTCAATCACTTTTTATTGATACAATGGATAAACGAATGGATGAATTGCTTCCTATACCTATTTTTTAAAGCATTAACTATTTTAAATTTACTAAGTCTTTAATTAGATTATTTAGGGAGAAAATTTGTTTTACACTGTTTCTTCTCCTTTTTTCATACATATCTCTATCTCTGTCTATCTATCTATCTATCTATCTATCTATCTATCTATCTCTCTATCTACCTACCTACATACCTACCTACCTGTATGTATGTATGTATATATGCATCAAAAAGCCCTGATCACTCAATGAGACCATTTCAGATCCTCTTGATTTCTTCCAGGTGGTACAAGACTTTTGGATGGCTTCATTTCTTATATGAAATGAAACTTTAGTTGTTTCTTTTTTTTTCTCACAGGGGCAAATGTGTTATAATAATTGTTAGTTCACTTATTATTTAGCATTATTCACATCCTTTCATTTGGCACTGATCCATCTAAAATGGACCTAATTTTAAGCTGATTTTGCACATTTTTAGAATCATATTGTTTATAGATATCTTATGTTTTAGGAAACAATCTGCTTAGAGTGCAAAAGAATTCAATCTTTCTTAATATCTGTTTCAGAATCCTTAGCTCTTTTAAGGATCAGCACAAAATTAATCACTGAAGCAGTTTACTGTCACCCAAAATAGCCTATAATATAATACAAATTCTACCAGAAAAATTCCCTGAAATAAACATAGCTTGTACTGAAAGTATTGAAAGGTCTAGAAGTAATTTCATATATAAACTTACTCATCTGGTCCTCACAGCAACCATGAAAACCAAAGTAGTGAAACAAAGTTGACTTTGGATTAAGTCTGAAAGAATTTTTTAAAAAGAAGGAGGAAAAGAATGAAAAGGATCTCTGAAAAATTGGCTTTTAAAAACTAATTGTAAAAATCAGCTTTAAACATACAATGGAATACTGGCTTTTGAATGCATCATTTCATTCTCAAAGGAAGCTATGTTGATTCAGGTTGAAATTCACTGGGCCAGTGTCCAGCTTGTAGAGCTGCTGAGTGGAAAGAACTCCAGCAGGGTAACAATGTAAGTCCTTTTGAGGTTTCTGGCCAATGGTTTTGTCAAATTAAGGCTTTAAATGAAATACCTGCTTATAACCACATGTTACCTGTTAAGCTCAAGCTGTCTTTTTCCAGATTGGTACCAGATGCCTACATAGGAAATAAATACCAAAAAAAGGGCTAGAAAAAAATAGCTCACAGGAAAGTCATTGCCTCCAGTAGAAAGGAATGTCCTGACAGTGAATCAGAAAACAGTCAGGTTAAACACAAAGCTGGAAAGTGAAAAGGTCACTTTAACGATTTGAACCTAGTAAGTTAGTTTGTTTCTGTTTAGTCATTTCTGTCATATGACCCTTTAAATCTTTGTGACCCTATTTTGGTTTTCTCAACAGAGATACTTGAATCATTTGCCATTCCCTTCTCCTGCTCCAGAGGAGGAAACTGAGGCAAACAGGGTTGAGTGTCTTACCAAGAGTCACACAACTAGTTAGTGCTTGAGACAGAATTTGAACTCAGGTCTTCCTGAGTCCAGGACCAGTGCTCTCTGTCCACCATGTCACTTCGCTACAAATTTCTAGCACACATAGTATGTACTTAAAACATAAGTATGCCCACATCTATACATACACATGTGTGTGTGTGTGTATACACAGAATATGTGTAATATAGTTTTCTTTTCTCACAATTTATCCATTAATGTCACTTCTTGAATGAAGATTATCATTGAAAATATATTACAGCTTTCTATTACCCATTACGTGATTCTCCATTGCTCTTATGTTATGTTATACTAGTTATAACTTTGATCTTGAAAAGACTTTGACCATCTAAGCTGTGCAAACATGGAATCATCAGATGGAAAAAAAAGTTAAAAATTTGGTCTGGGGAGTTTAAGGGCAAAGAGTTGGTTAAAGATTACATAAATGATATAAATGTTGACTATTTTCATTTTTATGTATATTCAGCAAACTGCTACCCTTTTTTCCACGGAAAGATTGCTGATTAAGAGACCTAGCATTTAAAGGAGGAGAAAAAACTCCAACCACCACTAGCATCTCCTCCTTTACCTCAAATGTGATGGTTTATAGAGAATGTCAGTCTTATGCTAAAGGAATCCTTATATAATAGTCGACAATTACATAACCTAATTTCACATATATTTTCTTCACAAGAACCTTTTCAGTCATGTTATTATTTGGTTTTTCAAATGAACGACTGAAGTTCATATTGCTCAAATAGCATTTTTAGGCTAACAATAAAAGTGGTTGAGGCTGGATTCAAGCTCAGGTCTTCCAGACTCCAAGTTCTAGAAACATTATATCATTTTGTTCTTTTTGTTTTGGACAATCTGGAACTTCATTATAAATTCTGATCATTTCCCCTAGTTCTCATCTTCTGGAACACTGGTTTGTTTGTTGCTCTTTTGATCTATTTGAAAGAAGTTGAGTGGCATTGGAAACTGTTGATTTATACAATTTCTACCTATCACCTTTTTAAAAATATACATATATACATACACACATAATTGAGTTTTGTTTTCTGTTTTGTTTTACTTTGTGTCTTTTGCTTCCCAAAGTCATTATTGAATATATATATATATATATATATATATATATATACACACACACACACACACACACACACATATACTCTTAATATGCCCCTTTCCATAAAAGGCACCAAGTGAAACAAAACATAACAAGCAAAACAAAACTCATTATGTAGTTCCTCTATGTGATTAAGATAGGAAACAACTATAAGGCACAACTCTCTATGAGTGATTGTTTTGCTATTTGAATCAAGCAAATAAAAGAAGTAAAAATGTACTATTTATTTATTTTTTACATTGCACATTGAAATTACTGTGTTGAAACTGTTCTATATCTTACCAATACATGTGTACCCAGTACATTGCTAAAAAGTCTTTAAATACCTGTTATTCCACTTTCCGCTGTCTTGTCTTTATGAACCTTTCCAGTAATGGTATAATGGGAGAAGTAAGCCTCAATTTAATGTTTAATTATCTTCATTTAGTAAACTCTAGTACAGAGATGAATTTAGCTAATCATTTTGTTCTAATTGACACTGAAAATACATAATTTGGATGAGGTACATAGCTTTACTTTTTTGAAGTGATGTTCCAGGTGACATTTCATTTACTATAATTACAGAATTTTTTTTTTACCTTCTGGTTAGTCTATCCACTTGGGATAACAAGCTTCTTCATCCTTTGGAAAATTCTCTTGACTGTTTTTCAGACCAGAATTGCTATTTTAAAAAGGAAACAGATTTTTTTTTTAGAAAAAGGGTAAAAGATTTTGATATTTATACTGTGTTGACCAATGGATTTAAAATTATTTTCTTCTCTCTGACTGAATGTTAAAGAAATGATCCATTTAAAGACTCAGCCTATAATTTTATGACAAAAAATCTTCCACATATCAATACAAAAAAAAGTTAGCAAAATTTCAACTTTAAATACAGAGGCATGAAAAAAATTAAATTTCATATGACAGGATTAAAACACTCTACTTTTAGAACAGCTGATAAACAATAAAGGCTTTATGATATATTTTTGGGTTTTATTTCATGTTTTTTTTTAACCAACAAAATTAACCTTGCAAAAAGGAAAGAAATCACATTTAAACAAAAGTCCTAAGCACATGTTTTTTCTGGAGAAAACCACAGACTTTTTTTTGTATCATCACAGGAGAATAAGAACACACATTTCCAAAATATATCTTTTCATTGCACTAGTATTTTCTGATGTAGTTTTAATTAAAAGAGAAAATGGGCAGTGAAGGGAGAGACTTAAAAGACACTGATCACACTTATCATTATCTGTATCCTTTCCCAAACAGCAAAGGCCAAGCCACATGAAAATCTCTAGGGTTTTTTGCTAAGAAACTCAGGAAAATTCACTACTTACTGAATGAACTCAAATGACAAGCTAGAAGAGAGCTTATTCTTTGACTGTCAGCAGATATTTAAATAATGTGAATGTTGTCCAGCTATAATAAGTTTCTATAGAACTGATGATTCTAAGTGAACAGAGAGAATCAGCACAGAGCCACTTATTGCCAAGTACTCTGGAGAATTATAGTTGACATGAAAATAACTCTTGAACTCTTTCAGCATAATAAACTTCTGGGTGAAACCCCTTAAAATCACTCCTAGAAATACAAAGTCAAGTCTGCTTCAAGAGAACTGCTACTGTTGTAAACACGTCACTCTGAGAGAAGAAAATGCCAAGTGTTAGACAGTGTCCTACATATTTAAATGCATAAAGCCTGAAGAAATAACATAATTAATCATAGAATGTTTTTCAGAGATTTAGAGGGGGAACCCAAAGAAGGCAAACTTTCAGACAGATTTTCCCAAAGTAATCAACCTACAAGATGGCAGAGAAAGGCCAGGAAGTTACCTGAGTTTTCCCCAGTTTTCTTCAGAAAAAAAAACAAAGCCAAACATTAAATCGAGTCTCTAAACAGATTCTGGAGTGAGAGAACCCACAAAAAGGTGGAATACAACAATTTTCTAGCTTAAGATAACTCAGAAGGACTTCAGAAAAAAGTCTGTCTGATTTTGGTTAAATGGAAGATCAATGTAGATGGTGTCCCAACAAGCCAGCAGAAGACTCAGCCTCAGCACAGATTGGCAACCAAGGACCCTTGTTCCTGGCTTGGCAGCCTGGTGCCAGGGTGGTCAGGAGGAGCCACAGTGGGAGTCTTCAGGAGACTGAAGATCAGCCGCAGCTGTGCCAGTTTTCAGATGTATCAAGGCAGGAGAAATAAGGACTGAGTGAAAAGTCAGTAGAATTCAGCTAAATTTGGGGGAGAAAATCAGTATGGCCAAACTGCCTCCAGGGCAAGGAAACAGCAGAAGCAGCAGTAGCAGGAAAAAGGAGGTAGCCACCTCCACCCAGCTACTTCAGAGCTTCTGGTCTGCAGACTGAAGGGGAGGGGGGCAAGCAATTGATCAGAGGCCAAGTGCTCTTGTGTTGAGCAGCCTAGATTGGATTGTGGTCTTGGGTGGTGGTCCTGGGGTGTGTTTTCAGTGAGCCAAAGATGATGGGGGCTGCATCACCCCCCTAATACCTCTGGCAGCTGTGAAAACCCCAGCAATTTGGGACAGAGCTTTCCTCCCTGGAAGCAGAATTCCACAGAGCTAAAAAATCAAACAACTAATTGACTGGCCAAAATGAGCAGGAAAAGGAAGCAAAGTAAGAACAGTAACTGAACTCTAGAATTCTTTTTTGGGGACAAAAAGGATCAAAGCATGGAATGGGAAGAAGACAACACAATCAGAACTCCCACACCAAATGCTTCCAAAAAGACTGCCTACGAGAGATAGATTGATTTAAGAAGAACTGTGAAAACCAAATAAGAGAAGTGGAGGAAAAAATGGGAAGAGAAATGAGAATGATGTGAGAAAATCATGAAAAGAGAGTCAACAACCTGACTGAAGAAAATAAAACCTTAAAAAATAGATTGGACCAAAAAAGCCAATGAGGAGAAGAATGCCTTAAAAAGTAGAATTTGCCAGATGGAAAAAGAACCTCAAAAGCATTCTGAAGAGAATAATTCCTTCAGAATTAGAGTGGAGCAAACGGAAGCATATGACTTTATGAGAAATTAAGATACTATTAAACAGACACAAACAAAAGGAAAAATAGAAGGCA